>SSSI01002113.1:0-36186 GCA_004796505.1 Oryzaephilus surinamensis
TTCAAAAACATCAGTTCAATTAAAAATATCTAAATTAGGTATTCCTTTTTCAATTACCATTTTTTTCTCCCTTCGAAAAAATAAATTAAATCTGAAATATACGTCACTATCCATAATTAGATGTAGATATTAATTACGTTTATGTAATTCTTTTTTTGCGCCTCCGTCCGTATTTAGTCGTTTTGCAATCGCGAAAATCGTCTAGAAACTGCGTTTTTCCTGCCTAGGCAGGCAAAATGAAATCTAGTGCAATTTACGTTCCCACTGATTCAGAAAATGAATTGATTTGACAGATGTCAAATGTGTCAAGTGGAAATATTGTTTATTAAATTAATTTTTTTATTTAAATAATTATTGTCGGCGCAAAAAATATTGTGTTTTATGCGTCTAGAAACTCTTTTGCGAGTGTTCGTACGTTGAGGGCCTCGGCCTGCGGCCTCAGCCCTCAAAAAACTCACACTCGCAAAAGCTCAGTTTCTAGCCTTATAAAACAAATAACTATTCTATAAGTTTAACTGCAGTCGACTGTCGAACATGTTTAAATCAATATAATTTTAAATAATTTATATGTACATTCAACTAATATGAGACAACTTTTGCAAACTTTGATAAAAATTTACTACTGATATAATTCTGCAGTTTACTACCAAGAATATTAAATATTAGATGGTTGCACACATGCTACAAAAAAATGATTTCAAGTTGAATCGTTTTCAAATAATTTATTCATATTACTATTCGTAAATTTTGTGCAGTTGCATATTTTTTCGTGAATTATTAATAATATAAAGTACGTTTATACGTACTTAATTCATATAATGGTTAGCATTATTAAACACGTTTGTGACATATTTTGTTACAATCTTTCATCAATCTGTAACTGTTTTATTGAAATTATCTCTTCTTGAAATCTACCATAAATGAAAAAGTTTTTTACGTGACCAAAGAAAGTTTATGCTACCATTGTAGGGACTTGGTAAATTTACATTTGATAACATTTTTCGGTGTTAAGTTTCATTAAATATCTCGAAAATAGCTAAATCTGACATTGTGAGTTAACTAACACCTGCTCTGCATTATACGCTATTTAGTTTTGCATAATTAACTAAAAGCTTTACCCAATAATAATTTTTCCTTAATTTTTATAGGTGAATTAAAAAGATAAAAAATTTTAGCGAAAATAGGAAAGTTTTTTAGATAAACAATTTTTGAGACACACATACCTAATTATTATTAATTGGAATTTTTACTCGGGTTTCTTTTTTTTTAATAGAGAAATAGACAAATAGATGAAGCTTTTTAATAAAATTGTCACCTAATTGTCTCTAAATCTGTTCTAGACTAATGGGACAACCACTACTGGTAGTGATACTTATATATTTTAAGGTAAAGTTCAAATAAAACAAAAATTGAACCACTACAATATGTTGCAAACATTTTTATTTTATATTTCATTTTTTAAGTTAGAAAATATAAAAAATTGTAAACATTTCATATGATTTATTGCTGAGTCTTTTGTTACACATTATTTGATATTTTCTTAACGTTTATTGATGCATTTTTTCACACGCCATTTAACCGATGTGGTGGCATGTTATCAAAAAAAAAGTCGATATAGTAACCTTTATACTATTCCACTTAGTTTTGTAGTTTTCCATTTTTTTTTTTGTTAATAACAACTCTTGTGTTGTAAAACTTCAAAATTTTAACGAACAATTAATTTCTATTTGCAGCCTTATAGACCCGAATACAGTGATTTAGAATATGCTGACGTTGATTACAAATCTTACGGCCCAATTAACTACAAAGCTGCATCCATTTATGCTGCCATGAAGAGGAACCGTAACAATAATAAATTGGAAGAAATTAAAAAACCATATGACGATTTATTATGAATTTTAGATTATATTTTTGCGGGTTATTTATTTTAATGTACATATCTTTCTGGCTCAACTTTTTGTCCAAAATTTTTATTATCAATTTTGCAATATCTCTAGATGGACACTTAAACTGTTAAATGTTTCAAAAACAACTGTGTATAATAAATCAGTACAATTCCGGTTAATTAATTATTCAATATAACTGGTTTCCCAAAATTATTTAAATTGAATGAAATTTTAATAAAAAAATAACAACGGATTTGTACTGATTTATTATTAAAATTTTATATTTGTACATAACAAGAAAAAGAATTTTCTATTGACTTACTTTTTAAGTGTTTTGAACATATCGAAAAATAAAAATTTATTGTTGTTAATTGTCATATATTCTTGTTTTTATATTTGACTGCCAAAATTAGTGCATTTTGGACAGTTGTAGACTGCATATTTAATGAAGGGTCTCTCTTTAGAACAATTCATTTATTGATTTTCGTTTTACGTGGTGGTAAGTAATTACATGTTTCATTTTTATTGTCTCACTTAATAAATAAATATTTAACATTAATGTCCATAAAACAGTGTGTACGATATAAAAGCAAATTATTTACTATAGAGTGGTAATTTATTTGGTTATTAACGTTGTTTATTTTACACTTTCCCATATAAATAACATGCTTTTTGTTTACAAATTGATGAAAATGTTCTAAAGATGTACCTTTTTACACGTTTAATAAAACAAGTTTTTTATAAAAAATAATAGTTGTAAGATTTTTTAATGCAAACATTTTAGAAACACATTAGATTATAAATCTATATTATTAAAAAATTATTCAAATAATAAAAATTAAACAAGTCGTATGCTCAAAACTGTTCTAAAAAGTGACTTGTTTAATTTTATGGAATATTTTTTAATTTATTTTTATTTTGGTGCCAAAAATTGTGAAATGTGACGTCCATAAAAAACAATTTTGAAAAATTTTGGTGTGGTGCTGAAAACTAAAAAATTTAACTTTCGGACCCTTTTAATAAAATATTTAGTATACATTCATATAATAATTTATTAGCCATACAATATATTTGTATAGTATATTATATTTAACATATTCTGTATCATCTTGTAGATATGTAAAATACACAATAATATCGCCCTTATTATATATTATGCTCTTTAATAAAGAAATCATAAAAACGAATGTGTTTTATTTTTTAACAATATCTAGAAAGCACAAAATACTTCAAAATTTTGTCAATACATTATATAGAAAATGAATGAAAATAGAAACGAAGAGGTAATTTTAAAAGTAATACGATTTCATGATTAAAAATAAGAACTTTTTCCATTTAGGAAAATTTAATCAATGATTGTGAAGAATCTAAAAAGATGCCACGTAAAGCCACAGTTTTCGTGCCTAATAGTAAAAGTCGTACTTTAAATAAGAAACTAATAAAATACAATTTATTGTCTGCTCTTGTTGGTAAAGCAAAAAAGAAAATTAATAATGTACCCAAAAAAGTTATTACCGACGAAGTAGATGATGGAACTAGTTGTAAGTCTTTGAATTTTCACACAGATGGTGAAATTGAAATGCACGGTAAATTATTGTCAATTGACTCAAATTCAACACTTAACAATGATGGTCCTACAATCGATAATTTGATACTAACATCTTTTATGTGAGTAATTTTTTTCTATCAACAAATGCCATTTTTACACGTACTTTCGTATAAATTAGCAATTTCGAACACCCCTTTTTCACGGAAAAACTTTCGAACGCTTGCCACATCCTCCAACAAACTCTGAGAAATCTATCAGATGGTGAAACGCATTTTACAAAAATCCTAACGAATTATATAAAAGACGCAAAATTCCAGAAGGAATTAGGTAAAGCCTCTTCGAACTGGTTCAAATGCACATACTAATCCATATTTATAGTTGACACTCTTTCCAATCAGTACAAACTTCGATTGGAAGCTGAATCGCTATCTAATACCTTGGCAAATGATATGTGGATGGAGCAAATGGAAACTGAACGATCTCGTTGTGAATCGTTACAGGACGCACTCACAATTCTAGTTAAACAAAATCGACAATTGCAAATTGATAAGGAAATTGTGCACAGAAAACTTGAAGAAACAACATTTTGTTTAAATAATGATACGGGCACAAGTAATAAATTTCGCATTTAAAACTTTCCTATATATTTATATAGTTTTGGAACTTTTTAATAGATTATAAGAGTCAAGTTGGTGATTTATTGGTACATAATAAACATTTACAAACTGCTGTGGAAAATTATGCACAACAAATTGACAAGTTAGAAAATAATTTAAGGACACTTGAAACAGAGAAAATCAATATAGATGAATTGCTAAAGAATGCAATTGTGGAAATTCAAAAATTGAATTGTTGGCTTATAAAAGTTTCGTAATTTTAATAAAACAATAATCACATTCTATTATTGTAGCGAAAATACAGCGAATTAAAATTGACTATGAATTGAAAATTGCTGCACTAGAAAGTAAATTACATAAAGATGAAGAACATCTTAAGAATGTAGCTGGTGAAGTTGCCAACGAAATGAATAAATTCAAGAATCAATTGAAATTATCATTAAATAGTACATCAATAAGTTGGAATCATTTTAAGGTATTTAATGTTATTTTTCAACAGACATTCATTTTTGCTTTTTATTTTTCTTTTTATCTTTTCCGCGCTTCTTACGACGATATGGACCCAATTTCTTTCTAAACATTGTTCCACGCCACCAAGCCTTTGAAATATAGAAATTTGTCCAATAAGTTCATACAAAAAACAAAATCATTGTACATACTTGTATTTTGGTGGCTGCCCAAATTTCCAACTGTTCCCTTTCTTCCTGTTCCCTTAATATGCGTCTATGTTCTGTCCAATATTCAATAAATTCCCGATGATCCTCGAACAAAGTCTTTAATGCAGCATACTCTTCAGTTATAGTCTCTAATTTGTCTCGAAGTACAATAATCTCATTATCTTTCGTTTCAATATCATCATCGTATTTTTTCATCCAATGTTGAATATCGTCCATATAATCCTTTACATGCGGATTTGAATAAATACCATTTCAAATATGCATACATATTAAATATTCTTACATTTTTACTTTCCTCCAGATAGTCCATTATTTGTTGATGACATTTTGTTTCTAATTCGATTTGTGTTTGCATTTCATCAATAATATCCTGATAGGATTTCTCTTTGTTTACACAAATCATCCCATTTTGTTCTTTCCTCGAATCCTCCCATTGTTGGAAATATTTATTTTCTCGTGAGTTATAAACTAAAATTTATATACATAAATTAATATTCTTTTTTGCTTATTAATTGTTTTCGATACAAATATAATCATCACAAACAACTTTTTGTGATTCAATATCTTTATTAATTCGTTTAATATCTTTTAAAAGTTTCAATCGATCATTTACGACTTGTAATTTTAAATTGTATAACAATTTGTCGTTTGTTTGAGCATCTTCAATTAATTTTATATCGTCTTGTCTCATATTGTTCAATATAACAGTCTTATTGTTTAATACTTTGAATTTGCCTTGGTTTTTTACTTGTTGTGCAGTAGCTCTTAAAATACTACTAAACATATTTATTGCAAATACAAGATTGCTATTAGAATTCTTTTTTGATGAATCCGCAATATTTGTATTGTTATATCTAAAAAAAGTTTAAACAATAATATATAAAACTCATGCATCATATCCTCTTCGTATAACTTTTCATCGATAGTTTTATATTCCAAATGAACATAAGATTCTTCATTATCCATTTTTTGATTAAGTGTACTTATTACAGATAAGGGATCTAAAGTATCGTGAATGACGCTAATTATAACATCTTTTATTAGCGGATTTATTTTATCATCCGCTTCATCTTTATACGAGAATAATTTTTGGAATTTACAATCTGTGCTCAAATTTTCACTAGATTTATCATCATCCATTTTTAAATGATGCTCTTTCATTTCAAATGACAATTTATGACATTTTCATGCACACATTTTTAATAATACTGCACTGTGTTCGTTCATTATTAATTTTTGAAATTATACTCACATTTTTTAATAATACAATCTTGGACCGAGACTGTTTTTTATATAAAATAATGTGTAAAATTAAAATTAATATTAGCATTTCAGGACCTAATCTATACGTGATCAATTTTAAATTGTTAATCCATAACATTCTAAACATTTTACCTAATATCATTTTGTACGTTATGTACAGGGTGATTCAGAATAACATTCCGAAACGCTATAAGAGCCTACAGTTGACATAAAAAGAAGCCGAGAACGCTTATAAACATACTGAAGAGTTATAAGCTGTCAAAATCTTGAAAACCAATAAAAATATAAATAATTGTAATATGTGTTTATGTGTACAATTTGAAAACATTCTGTCTACTAGAAATGCACTTCTTCGGCATGACAAAAACTCTCGATGGCCATAACTTCTTTATTTGGTTATTAAAGTACATCGAGAAAAAGCTTTTTCTGATAGAATTGATAGAAAATTCAATAATAAAACTTTTTTATCTCTTTATTTTTTTGATTGGACTAGCCATTTTCGTGTAAAATAAGAAAAAGCCAAATAATGTATGAGATATGATCAAAAAATCACGAAAAATTATTTATGCTTAAAATATTTTATTGACATTTTTTTCAATAAAACCCGTTAAAATAATTTTAAAATTATTAAAAAAGGATAGTTTTTTATTTGAAGACAGTTAACAATTCTCCAGGAGTACCGATTTCACCACATATGTTTAATTAAGCTTTTTGACTCATGTTGACGTGTTCTATATATCCTTAATGTTTCGGAACATTATTCTGATTCACCCTGTATAAAAGCAAATGTTTTCTTTTCATTCTCACGAGAATATAAGCTCTTTATTGTTTAAATTTGTACGTTTTTGTTTCATTAGTCTGAAAATAATTCTGTCACGCAATTATTAAATGTTTGTAAAGCATTTATTAATCAAATGGCTGAAGAATTCTTGTCTGTAAATAGAAAACTTCATTCCAAAGATGAAGATATGTAAGTGACAATTTGTTGTGTTAATAAATTTGACGACAATAGGATATTATAGAAGTCGTTTAATACAAGACAATTTAAAGCTGCAAGATGACTTAAAAAAGTATACATTCAATTCTGGAAATGATGTAGAAAAATCGGTATTTTCAAATGAAATAAACGAAAATGAAATAAAAAATTTAAGAGAAACATTAAGACAATATGAAGCACTTAATTCGTTAGTAAGATTAAATAAATAAAATGTAGAAAGTAAATGATCTATTTATATATTTTTATATTAGCTGTTGGAGAGAAAAGGAGACAAGAATTTATATTGTAAAGAAAATCAATCTACAGATAATTTTGAACAGAAACAATTTGAAAATGTTAACAAATATCTGTAATGTATTAAAAATTTATATTAAAGAGATGTCTTATAATAGGTTGTTAAAGAAAAACAATATCTAAAAACTGAATTAGAAATTTTAAAAAGAGATAATCAAATATTACTTGATACCAAACTGGATTGGGAAAGAAAACAAAATCAAGAATTGGAAAAATTGTATTATGAAAATGGCTTTTTGAAACAACAACTCGACGTTGAAAGGAAAACTGTATATTGTAAGTTCAAAAGTTCAAGACTTTCAAAACTGTGTTTTAAAATGAAATCAACGTAAAAACAAATTAGTGATCAATTCAAACATTAATTAAATGAAGTATGAAACTATAAATTTATCCAACAGTTGACCAGAATTTTAGATATAAATCAAAATTTATGAAAATGATGCGAAAGTGTCTCCCATTATACAATTTTAATGTAACACAAAATTAAATATTATAACATGTATGAATGGTTTTCTATTACATACTGATGTTTATTAATGTGTTTATTGATTATTTTAATTGAAAAACGACTATAAATTATTGTCAAAATACCATTTAGATGTGATCTGATTAAAAATCTATTAAAATTAACCACCATCATCAAAAATTAAATAAAATAAACATTTGTAAATTTTTCAGCACTGCAAAATGAACGTATGAAATATTTAGATGAGAAAAATTTAATAAAAGTTATGTTTGAACATATGAAACATGAATTAAATCGTTTACAAACATTGGAAGGTACATTTGTGAATGTTACAAAAGAGGCTAACAAACTAGCTGTAATTTTATATTATAAAATATTGATCAAATTATAAAATTATGCTATTATTTAAAGATGATTGCGGAACATAATAAACAAGTCGGTGAAGAATTAAAATGTAAAATTGTAGAAAAAGAAAACACGATCCAGAATTTAACTTCGAATATGGACAAATTAAATATCATGCAAATACAAAATACACGAGAAAAAATGAATTTATTTAACGAATTATCACAAATATCCAGCACAAAAGACTGGTTGAAGAATGTTTTAAATCTTGAAATGCAGAAATGCAAAAATTTGGATATTTCCAAGAAGGAAGTTTTAAATTCTGCAACAACACAGGTGTACATTTATGAAAATTTTATCAATAAGAAATAATCATTTAATTTAGAATTATTCATTATTATGCAAATTCTTTTCAAAAGAAATTCGTTAAATCGCCTTCCAATTCAATTATTAAATCAAACGTTTATTGATGAAGTGAATTAACAGAAAATTAATCGTCTTCTACTCAATTATGTAATTAATTGTGTATTAGATCGTCCTTTAACTCCCATATAATATATTCGTGTTTCTCATTTAAATTAAATAGACTATTAACTCTACATTAATCACTGCCAAATAAAATCTTTCAGATGTAATCTACATACGGAAATTTAATATAAAAAATCCATTTCACAGATAAAACAATACTTTCAATTGCAAAAAAATGAAAAAGCTGCCATTATGGATTTATTAAAAGATTATAAATGTATTGTAGACGAAAAAAAACAGCTAAGCAGCGATAATAAAATATTACATCAAAGGGTAATTAGTTTTTTTTTATAAAGAAACTTCATCAAATCCATCAATAATAATTAATTATTACCTACATTAATAAAATAGATTGAAGAGTACAAAACTAAAATAAATGAATTTACTCAAAAATACGATGAAAATTGTTGCAAAATAAATGAACAAAATGTAAAAATTGGACAACTTACAAACAAACAATGTGAAAATGAGCAATTTATTGCAAAATTGGAAAAACAACTGTCTGAAAATGAGTTTAACTACAACAAAAGGAGCGCAGAGTCAGAATTAACAATAAATCAGGTAAGTATTGAAATTTCAGTTCTTTAAAAGGAAAATATTCAATCATTCTAATTAATTCAGTTGAAAAAAGATAAAGAAGATTTAAATGATACTGTAAAATATTTACAAAATAACCTGAATAAATTGCACGATGAATTGAATAATGCAAGAGAAGAGGAAAAGGTAAAATATATAGCAATGTTTTGCTTTTTATGAATCAAACATTCTAATCTACAAAGTAATTGTTTTTTTAGGAAGCTCGTAATACAATAAAAGATTTAATAAAAGATAAAAATGAATTGATTCCATTGAAAATGAAAATAGAATCGTTAACTGATGAAAAAGCGAAATTATCTAGAGAAATTGACAATTTTAACACTATGTGCGAAAAAATCTTAAATGGTATTATTATTTCACATACTTTTACTATCATTATTCACGATTGTATGAATTTTTAGATTATGAAATTACCATAAAATCCAACATCGAGAAAGAGGAAAAATTCAAGAAAGAAATAGAGGTTTATAATATTAAAATCAATAACTACAAAGTATCTTTGGAACTTTTGCAAAATGTTCATTTTAATGACTTTATTAACAAACTTACTTATTTATAAAACACTTTTATAGACTAATAATAAGATTGTAGCTGAAAAACAAGAACTGTTCGAAAACTACAACAATTTATTAGATAAAGTGAAACAAGTTGAAGAACAAACTATTGCAATTAATGATCAAAATTTGTGAAATAACTAGACAAACATTTTTTTATGTTCAAAAAACACTGCTATATTTCCTTTGTAGGTTGATACAGACACTATCAAAAGAAAAAACTGAATTGGAAACACAATTACGTCAATTACAATACAAATATGATGAATATAAATCTAAAGTGGAAATTACAGAAAGTGAAAATAATCAGTTGAAACTCGATTTACAACGACTTGGTATACAAAATGAGAACAATACAATAGAATATGAGAAGAAAATTAAGGAAATTAATGTGTAAGTATTTTATTCACTCGAAAATACTTTATATACAAACCGAAAGTTACACAATTTTGTTCAATAATAATGTATATAATTTTAGAACTCATGAAAATGACGTAAATGTAATGAAAAACGAATTGAAGCAATTAAATTGCCAACTAAATGATTCATTAAGAAAATTAGAAACTGAACGTAATGGTTATAATACTTTAACACAAATATATAAAGATGTAGCGAAAAAATTTTCAATCAGTATAAAGCAATTAGATGAAGAAAAAAATCGACGTCAAGAACTTATGATGGAATTAGAACAGACAGTGACAATGATTGCTAACTTGAAAATTGAAATGGTAAGTTTTTTTCTAAATTTTTTATATCATCCAAATAGGAAAAAACCGTTTTCTTATATATGATGACGACGTTTCAGAAAAACTTGAAACAAGAAATTTATTTATATAAGCTTCAACTAAATCAATTTCCAGATAAGTCTGAAGACAAATTAAACCCTGTCAATACCGTAACAAATTTAATATCCTTTTAATATTTTTACAGATTATACCTAATAATATATTTTTTTCCGTGTATTTAAGATGGATGAAACTTGCCAAACTGAATTAAATAATAACAGTGAAAAAACTGTTAATGAAACAAAAACAACGAATGTAATTAGAAATTGCTAGTTTGTTACAAACAATAGGCATTAATTAATTTCCACTGTATGTATTTTTATTTTTCGTTTTTTAGTTGAATGAAAAAGATGAAGTTATTTCCCATTTGAATAGAGAACTATGCAGACTTGAAGCTGATATTACCGGATTACAATTTGAAAAGTAAATTAACAAATAATGTTATAAGGAAATTGTTTATTTATAAATTTATATTGAGGTCCGAAATTACATTAAAATTACATGAAATCCAAGGGATGCTCGAAACAGAGCGTTATTTAACAGAACAGTTGAAAAATAGACAGAGACTCACTCTATCGATGATTCTACAAATGAAAGACGAAAGCAAAATAGATCCCATTGGATGTAATCATTTGATGTTAATGATGCGAAGCGATTTAAATTCAATACAACATGGTTCAGAAACTGTTTTAGAACTTTTAAAGACACGATCAGCTGGTAGTTTGTAACCTTAAAAGTGAGCTTTAATTTTTTTGTTTATATCTCTAAAAATAACTCATTTTAAATCGATTTTTTTAGATGGAAAAAATTTCGTTTTCGCAAAAAGATCCTTACGATGATTTGATTCAACAAATTCGACTTGAATATCAAAAATATGAACAATTACAACAACAAATTGAACGTGAACAAAATAAAATCATTTTAAATCGTTTAACTCATCATCAAATTGCTGAAAATGTGTTTCAAACAAATGTTAAAGTATTCGAAAATGTATTTGAATTGTATAATTTGTATCAGGCGGAAATTTCGTATAATGTTGTACAAAAATTAATTAAATGCGAAAATTGTAAATTCTATTTAATTGAAATTTACATTGACAATAGTTTGTTGGATAAAATTGTAGATTTTAAATGTTTTCTAAACATATCAGTTAGTAGTAAATGTCACACAATTAATAAATCGATACATTTATCCAATAAATGTCCCATTGTTGAAGTTTTACCAGTGAATGAGTCAGTTGAAGAAAGTACAATCTTTATTTATTTATTTTTGCCACATATAAATAATACATTAATAAAAGTAGCTGAAATAAATATCGATTATTCATATCACTTTTCAAAAACCAAAAATAAATTTAGCGAAAATCCGAAATTTTTAAAACTCGCGCGAACTTACAACAAAATAAATGTGTCCAATAATTTACTAGAATATGAATTTCGATTAAATGTAAAACATACTGAATTCATAAAAACATTTATAAAGAATTGCTATCATAAATTAGATATAGAATTGTTTACTGAATTAAATAACGATTCAAATTCCATATTTACAATCAATTTTTACATTGGATTTAACAAGAATACCATAATCTACGACCGCCAAACAAAAATTGTAAAACTGAAAGCATGTGTTGTCGATCTAGTGAAGCTGAAACGATATTTTTTAACAGAGTTTTGTACAACATCAACGACAAATGCAAATGAAATCGTTAAAAGCATTCGAGTAAGTGAAAAAGACGAATTTAATGTTTCGTTTTTGGCAAAAATGTTGTGTTTCAGGAACTAGCTAAAGAATTTAATGACTTGGAAGATTGGCAGAAGTCCTGTGAGTTGTACAAAAAATTCAGATTGTTACTGCAAGATTTATTTTTATAAACGTTAATCTTAAATTTTAATTTCATGTTACTTGGAATTTTCATAAAATAAAAATTGTCAGTTTGTAACAAAATAATTTGAAAAAATAAAGTTATAAATTTTATATTACATTATTTTTATTCATAAGAGTGGAATAATATGTATGTATGAAGATTATTAACTGCTATTTAGTAGAACACTGACCATACATGCATGGCTAACTCCATGGATATGGGCTCTAAGCTTTAAAATAGACCAACAAGTAAGCAGTTTACAGACGGACTTCATTCACTAAGTGCGCTTTATTCTACAAACTTTTAACATATAACAGACTGTCAGTTGGTTGAAAAGGCGCGTTTTACTAAATCAGTTATTTACAATTAATATTTATTATTGTTGTGTTATTGTGTACTTAAATTGATGTGCTAAATTTTTTTATTTACTTATATAAGTTACATATGCAATGAATACATTATATTTTTTATTATTTCATTGTTGCATTTATATTGGTAAGTTATTATATTTTTGGAAATGATTTTATTATACACTGAACAACATTCTAATATTTGCGATCTATAAATAACGATTCAACTCACCTATATTGTACACACATATAAATATTTATGAACAAATATTATATAGTGGTTTGATTTTCATTGCAAGAGTTTCCATTAGGGCAGGTGTTCTTTTTTTAAACAAAATATGCAAATACGTAGTAATATGTAATATAGTTATCAGTTTTTATAGTGTAAAAGCTCAATTGATTAATTAAAATGATAATTGGTAATTTCAAAAACCTATTTATCCAATTAATTGAGAAAAATGTTATTCTTGGCACCTTAAAATTTATTTAAAAATAAATTATGACCTCGATCTATCAAAGTGTAAAAAAAATCATCAAGTTCATCATAAGCTTTCTAATTAATCCATCTTTCAATAAGAATTAATTACTATTTAATTAAATGTACAAATTGTATTATAAGGTAAATCCAATTGATTACAAGAGAAGCTACATAAATTCAATCTAATTGTGATATTGAGCAATTTTGAAATAATAATATAGAAAAATTCGTTCAATACGTTTATGTTCAATTTCGAGTATGTTGCCAAATTTTTATTTCATTTATCGACAAGAAAAATTTAATGGAAAATGTTTAGAGGCGGTTGTGAATTTTTCATGTAGGGCTTAGTTTGACAGTTTTCCTACCTAAACATAATTTTATTTCTGAACATCCTTTCAATTATTAAAAATTTAATAAAACAACAAAATGAGAATAAAAAATAATCCCTGTAAATTTTCAATCAATTGGTTTAATCCAACTTATAATGGTTCGTACGAAAAAAATATTATTAGGTTTATTATTAGGTATTTTCATATGGCCTTATTTCAAAAATTTAAAGCTCGCAATGTGATTTTTTTAATTATCATGAGTTTTTAATTCATATAAAGTGGGGTTTAAATGTCATTTATAAAAGTTCACTAAATATTTGAAAAACTTGAAAACTACATAATGAAAATAAAAGAGTGTTATCATCAATTGGGCTTGTGCCAACTCTGTATTTGATAGTAATTCCTAAAGGCAGATGTACTTGTATTCTATCTAGGGATAGTCTTAGCGGATGCACGCGTTCACTTCCGTTGGCACGTGCTATAAGTTGTCTTATTCTTCGTATATAGCGGTATTACCGGATATTTATCTTATATACATGTTCACTAGGGTCAAGTTTGAACTTAACTTCCATTTATCAGCAACAGATGGTTAGTAAATCACCGAACTGGAACTTGGAACTAGAATATCGTTCGGAAACAAAAGTTTGTTATTGTACGACGGTTACACTTTTAAGGGTTAATTTGTGATTTCGCCAACTGTTATATCAATAATTTTCCCCATAATATTTTATTTATGAATTCTACACCAACCTAATACTCATATTTCATTAACTGTATTCTCTGAAACTAAAATTGTCTTATGATAAAAATGTTCTTGTAAACAAATGTTGACATTTTAAATTGTATATAATTACACTTATTATTGTTTATAATAACAATGTACTTGTTAGGCTCTGATAAATATAAAAAAGAATTTAAATGATATTATATTACAACTTACAACTAATAAAACACAGGCTAGTCCAAAGTAATTTAATAGGATAATATATGAATAAGTGCCTAGCCCGCATAAATATTTCTAGATATATTTTTTTAAATAGAAAAAGCAACTGTTGGGACAAAAGTGCCTTAGGGAAGAACAGGTTTTTTTTCAGTTATCTACCCTTATGTTAATTTTGCGTGTTGCTGTGTTCACAGAAAAGAAATTTTTTTTTAATAATTCTAACTTCAAAATAAATGCGGGTGAAAATGGCTAATACTTTTGTAATATTATTTTGGTAATAAAAAACGAAACCGGAAATTCAATATATTCATTCATATTAAAACTAACGATCTGGCCCTATAATACAGTAAAAGGGATGTCTCGTTAAACGGAAAACGTAATATTGGTCATTACCATCAATTAAATATAAATTTCAAAAAAAAATTTTACTCATACATTTCAAGTAGATAGATAGCTAGAGCGACTTGATAATAAACATGCATGAAACCTTTTTTACATGATTGTTAACATCCTTTCAGGACAGTAAAGTAAAATCATGAAGTACGACGTTGACCGCAAAGCGTAGATACCGGATATAGAACGATCATAGCCGGAAATGAGGTAGCATATGCTGTCTGGTCAACTATACTCTATTATAATATATTCCTATTGAATACCAGAATATATTAAATTGTTTTTGCATATTAATAATTTATTGATTGGAAGTGATTTTATAAGTCAGGAACTTGTTCATTTCCGTTTCGACAAGAATTTCATAATAACTATAAATTTCGCTTTTGCTGTATATAAAAAAACACACAATGAAAATACATATAAATATACATATGTGTACGAGCAGATATAAAATTAATTTTAGTTTGTGGCAATTATCCAGAAATTTTTTGCAATCACCTAATTTAACACGATGAAATGAGTTGATGGTCTATTTTAGAGACAATATATTGGGGATTCCATAAACTTGTTTTTGAAAAAACTGTAACTTTCCAAAATACACAAAATTTACTCTGTTTTCTTCAATTTTAAGGTTCAGCAACGCTTCTAATTAAAGAATTAAAAGTCCCCGATTCCATTAAAAGTGGATCCATGGATGAAGTGGTATTAGACTGTGATTATGTAGCAACTCCTGACGAAACTAATATTGTACTAAAATGGTTCTATAATGGTGAAATTCAGCAGATATATCAGTGGATACCGGAATCTGGTAGCCATGGGTATGCTAGTGGTAAATTAAAAGATAACATTGATTTGGGCTATAAAGCGTCCAATGACAAAAACTTCATGTATAGGGCATTACGTATTAAAGATATTACGCCCGATATGTCAGGAAATTATACATGTAAAGTAAGCAGTGATGAGAACGAAGTCAAAGAAACTAAACAACTCATCATATACAGTAAGTATGATATGAAATTTGAAAACGGTAAATAAAGGGCCGGGACTAAAGTTACTGGATATATTGTTAGAAGTTTCTTAGTTATAATAAGAAACTAATTCTATTCAAAACTTGTTTCTGTTTCATTATCTTGCGAGGCGCGTGCCACATCTCGTTACCCTTCGATAATTTTTTACAAAGAAAACAATATTTGTTGAAACAATACTGTTTTCTTTATACACATTTTTATTTAATTTTATACATATATTTATTGTTTTAAACTGTGCAATATAATTCTAATTTCAAAATATTGTAGTTGAGTCCTAGCCAAAAAAAATATATGTTTATTTGTAGAACAGCTTTTAAATCATTATTATAAATTTTAGCGCCAGCTCAAGAGGATTTACAATTAATTCTATTCGAAGACTTGTCTCAAGTTTTGTGTGCAGCTACAGGAATTTATCCAAAACCAGTTATAGATTTATATGCAGATAGTGGGTAAGACTGGAATATAATTGTTTTGAATAATGTTTCATTACTAAATT
The DNA here is from genome assembly GCA_004796505.1 of Oryzaephilus surinamensis. NCBI lineage: Eukaryota > Metazoa > Arthropoda > Insecta > Coleoptera > Silvanidae > Oryzaephilus > Oryzaephilus surinamensis. Next base: position 16,443 of record SSSI01002113.1, read on the forward strand.
ATAAGTATTTATTTCAGAAATGAAACAATTGATTATGAAGTCAATGAAAATGCGGAACTCGATGAAAATGGCTTGTATAATATAACTACAATCCTTTCGTATGATACTAACAACTTAACGGATTCGTTAAAATTTACATGCGACTTAAGTATTCCTGGCACGAATTACTCATTAACGGAACAAGTGGAACTTTTAATAGGTGAATATTTTTTTAACGAAAAATTTCCTTTTTAACGTATAAAATGTACGATTTTGTACAGAATTTTGAAAAAACATTGTTTTAAATTTTCGGCCTGATTTCATTGAATTTGAAAGCTAATTAACATGGATTAAAACAATTCTGCAATATGCAATAATGCAATACTAATGTGCAAATAATTTTTCATATAACAGTAAACGAAAACGCATTTGGAAGGGAATTTCTATATCCTCTAGAATTTGAAGAAGATTATAATATTACAAATGAAGTATTACGTAATGATAGCATTGTTGAAACAGGTATACTTTGTAGGATTTGACAAAAACGACACTTTTAACTATAAATATGTATAGTGATCTCAAATTTTTGTAATTAAATTGCCTACTAATAACCGTGATTACATTTTTGTTTATTTTTTTACATTGTAACACAATTAAACCACACTTTTTGTTCATTGTAAACATTAGTACTTTTTCAACTAATTAATTTTCATGGTTTCTTTTTTTCAGAAAACTCCGGTGTTCAGAATAGTTACATTATAACATCTTTATTAATAACATTGTTATTTGTGTTATTCTTCGTTAAATAGCTAAACTAATCAAAGCCTTATTAATTTTTTGTGATATTCTACCAAAATGAACATGTAAAATATGTATAAAAAAATATAGAAAATTGTATATATTTATTTTTAATTATGAAATAATTGTACAATGTAAACCAAATTTTAAAATCAATTAATTGTAAATAAATTATTTTGTGTAATAACTAGTCCACCAAATAAATAAATCTATTATTATTATTATTATTATTTTATAATTCTGTATTTTCTTTAAATTTAAAAAATCAACAGTAAAATATTAAACAAAACATATAAATTAACAAATAAACATTGATTGCACTAATCAGTCAGTATGTTACTATTATTGCACTCTCCCTTTTGGATTGAAAAACTCTTCTATTTTCAGAGAATTTAATTTATTAGTGGTATGTTACTTCTGCATGGTAGCCATCATCATCTACATAATAACTGACTGTTTGTAGTCTTCCATCTGGTAAAAGAACATGGTAACTTCCTTTAGCACTTTTACCTTCCCTTCGTTCTTGATGGCCAAAATGATTACCCATTTTGTTGTCTTTTATTTTATAACCAAAAGCATATTTTGCGGCAGGATCAAACTGAAAATAAATAAGACCGATAAGAAATATCTCATTTTCAACAGTTATGTATAAAAGTGAACGATTTTCACCATTTATTGTGTTTTGTGTATAATGAAGATGATAAATGATTAATTTACTTTAAATACGAGTATGTCTTATTGTTATACAATGTAGTTACTAAATATAATTATTCAACAAAATTGGAAATGATGTGCTAGAAAGCATTAATTTCATTATGTTATATTTGTATAGAAAGTATAAATAAAATGACTTAAGTCGTGATGATCGCGTATTTTATAGCAATGACATGCGCTTTATTTACATAAATACAATAATAAAATTTCATTGTTAAAAATCTTCAAAAGTCATCGTTTAGAAATTTAAAGCCAGTACTCCGCAAACGTTTGTTAGACGAACCGGTATCAAAATTATGAACTGTGTTTGTTTTATTCCCATTAAAAAAAAAAAAATATAAATTTTATGGGAATAAAACAAACTAAATTTTATAAAAAAATATACTATATTTTTTAAAATAACTACATAATTTTTAAAAATAATAATTTAACCCTGAATTTTATTTAAAGCTCGTGAAACTTTAAGTTGAATTCTGTGTAAATTACGAATTCCTTTTCGGTAACAATAACGACATTTTTTGTGTTTACGTATTATTCTAATAGGAGGGTGTTTTTTAAATTCTCCTCCATTAATACCACTGTACCCTTTGCCTGCGTTGTGGTTGTTATTATTATTGTGATTATTAATTACAATAACATTTTCTGCTCCTTTGCCTTCAGTCAAAGCTTTTTTAATTGTACCAACCGTTTCCAAATTATCATTATGTTCATGTGAATGATATTTAGTTTTATTATCTAAGGAATGGTGATGTCTATGAGGACCTTTACGTTTTTTGTACAATCGTCGTCGCAGTGGTTCAGGCTGAATATTGTCTAGAGATTCTATTTCTGTACTATTATTATCATCATAATCAGAAAAATCATAATTTTGATCAACTTTATCAGTTTTATTAAAATTTCCATCATAATATTCGTCAGATATATTCATATATCCTGAATAATCGAAATCGTCATAATAATCGTCTGTTTCGTTTAAATCCCGTTTTTTAATAACATGCAAACTACTTACATCTTCCAATTCATGTTTATAAATAGCTGGTTTTCGTCTGGTGTAAATTTTCTTTACATTTTCCGTTTGACGACTCGTTTCCAAAATGACATGTTGAAATGGTGGAACTGCTGGTTTTCCAGTAGCTTGTTGTAAGTTGAAATTCTGCTTCGGAACTAGTATTACTTCTGCAGGCTTTTCCTGTTCTTGCTCCTCTTCAACTGCTTCGTTTTGGATGTAGGTGGGTTGTGATGCTGTAAATGGTAAGTGATAATTTGGCTTTGGCTCAAAAACAACTTCTGCTGGTCGATGAGTATGAGTTGCTTGTTCTTCAATGGCTTCATGTTGATGGTACCTCAGTTGATTTTGCGCCACAACTTGCGCCAGAGCCGCTTTTTGGGCATCTGCATGAGCTAATGCGATGGCATTATGTTGAGCCTGAACATGTGCCAAAGCATCTTGTGCGGCTTTTGCCAAAACTTGTTCCGCTTGAGCTTTGGACGTCGCGTCCAAATGTGCTTGGAGAGCGGCGATTGTAGAATCTTGCAAATTAGCTGGTTTTGGACCGTTTTCCTGGTTGCTATCTTCTCCATGGTTTACCTTTATATTGGGTTTGTCTTGCGGATTTGGCACGTCAACAGTTTTTTCTGTTATTGGTGTATGATCTCGTAGCGAATACGGTCGATTTCCTTCAGCAATTGGCGAGGATGGATTTTCCAGCAACTTTTTCAAGCCCTCCAATTGAACATTTGGATTTTTACCAATTAAATCGTTTAGTGCTGCTATTTCTTCATCTTCTTTTGTATGGACCAACGGTGATTGTTTTTTTAAAACTTCTTCAGCTGTTTTTGCGTCCAATCCAAAATTTTGTTGTAATATATTTGGAACGTAAATGCGATATTTTATGCCATCATGCCGATCTATATGGTCATTGTTTACCATTATGGGCTCCCGGGCTAATCTTTTCGAAGAAACTGTTTCTTGTCTAGAATTATTCTCTTTTTCTAAATTAATTTTAGCTGTTGTTGTATCACGCTTAACAATTTGCCGCCAATTTCCTTGGTTATTTTCCGAGCCTGCAAACTCCTTATCAAAATTTTCAGTATTTCTAAACTTCCTTAATCTTTTCCTAGATAATAAATTTGCTAAATCAACTTGCTGTTGTTGTACATATCGAAACTTTCGTTGATCTTGTTGTAAAGTGGCTTTGTAGTCAAATATTGGCGGACGATAAATTTCTTTATTAGAAAATTTATCTGAATAGCGTGTTGTTCTAATTGTTTCACTGGGAAATGACTCCATATAATCTTCGTACACTTGTGGACTATTTTCACACGCACAAATTGATGCTAAACAAATTAGAATGCACTGGAACAGAAATGCATATTAAAAAATTAATCATTCTAGAATATAATGGCTGAGGAAAATTTAATTAAAAATAATTCCTAATATGTTAAACTCAAAAGAATGAAACATTGACCATATATGTAAATATTTATACTTCCATAAACACTTAATCTCATCTTATTTAATTAAGGAAATTAGGATTTACTTCCTGTCAACAAGGAAGTGTTAAAAAATAGTCTAATTTCCGGAATTTTTTTCAAACTCAACCCTTTATAGTTATTTTTAATTGTTACTTACAATATTTCGATTCATCATTAATATTTCACTTAACTATAAAATATATATTCACTATTGTTTGCGACCTTCTTCGCGAAGATTAACATTGGCACTGAAAGAAATTCACGAATCACTTTCATTTCTATACAAGTCCATCATGCAGAATTCCGAATAAGATTTTTTCTTAGCTTCTTTGTCTTTTCATTGTCGTATGTATGAAATTCAAATAGAGAAGAACAGAGAAAGACTATTTACGATGAGATGAAGAGTGGAAGATCAACATTTCTCTCACTATATAGAAAACTGGAAGCAGGCCATCCACTTGCACACATGTAGTAATAAATTTGATAAATTACTTTTACGTTTGTTGCATTTTTTTGATAAAACCATTTAATTAAGCGTATATTTTCACCAAAAATGTGGAGAGTTAGACGTAATTGCAATTAATTTGGGAAAATTGCTTAATTTTATTTCAATATAAATTTGACACCATCATCTTCTCATAGGTGTATTTATTTTAATAAGATGCTTGTTATTTTTTTTAATTAATTTAATTATCTAGCTAGTAGATATATACGTATATTATACACTCGTATTCGAAAATATCTGTATTAGAAATTCTGGATTTTGAAAATTTACGCCATATCCTTAAGACAGACTGCTATAACTTTACTAATTTATTACTTTCTAGAGAAAAATAGCAAATTAAATATAGAACAGCATCAGACACTTGTTTTTACAATTTTGTCACAACTATTTTCGTACGATAACATGTGTTAAATGGACAGATTTCGATTTCTGATATTAACCTAGATAGCAAATACATATATATCTTGATTAATGAAGTACAAGTAAAAAAATTCTTTTCAAGAATACATAATAAATAACGACAAATTGAACGGAATTACTAACGTTATTACCGAATCGACAATAATAAATAATCAACGCAAGTTTAACATAATAAATGATAAAGCAATTAAAATTTACCAATGAGTATATTATAGTAAACGAAGCGTCAATTAAAAGTGAAATTTTCACGGAATGTAAATGAACCATCTGTTATTTTAAATAATTCGGTAATTTCCAATATTTGAATGTTATTGATAAAAGAAATTTTGAAAAAATTGAAACGAAAGTAAAAGATTTGCGAATATAGTATGTACTCGTACGTATATATACACGTTTAATTTCATTTTTGATTCGAATAATCTAATAATCGTGGATAATAATTTCATGCAAGGAGTATCAAATTTCTAATTAAAATTATTTGCAGTGGTTTACCCCTTTTTACTACTTTGCGATATAATATATACTTGCGTGCTTTTGGTATTTGAGGGAATTATTGTTTCATTTAACAAGATAATGTAATAATAAGTGCTTTTGCAAGTATAGAATCAAAACAATAATGCCATTATCTTAGAAAACCTTAACTTAATACTTGGCTTACAATTGTAAAAAGTATGTTTGTACTTTCATTGTTATTTTATTCTTTAATTGCTTAATAAAAAAATGCAATTAATTTCGTTTGGATTAAACAACAATAATATTACACTTACTAATTTGTATAGGTAGACTAATAAAGTGTGGCAAATTTTGCGCGAAAAATTAATCTCCAGAATATGAGTAATTTTCATTTATATTGTGTTTATATTCATTAAATGCCTTTTGATACATATCTAACTTTGCAAACAATACTAATGCTATGAACATCACTTTAAAGAAAATAATGAGAAAATAGTCTCTCATAGAATATTAATAAAATGATTTATAACAATCGAAAGAAAGTTTTTAAATACTTGAAATGGATCTATATTCCAAATTACTTATTCGGTAGGTAGTTAAGATTCAAATAAACATGATAGCTGTTTTAAAATTAAATATATGCTACTATTATTTAAAACAAAAATGAAAAGAAAGTTTTAATATGATGTGACAAATTTAATTATGTCTATAAAACTTTAATTAATAATAATTTAATAAATTTTAATTTGAATCTTATCACTTGTATTAGGTAAATATAAATTCTATCAAAATAGATATGTACATATTTGCATATTCCATAAGGCATAAACGTTCCAATTATCTACTGTTGGTATATGTATTATTTAAATACAGTTTTTTAAATGAAATATCGTTTCTATCTCATTCTCAGATATGATACATTTCTATAAAAATTGCTGAAAGGTCGATTTTTGTTTTTAACTTGCCACATTTTCAATTGGTTTTCCATAAAATGTCTTCACGCCTAAGAGCGGAGCCACCCCAACTTTTTTTTCAAATAGAAAGGTACGTTAAGTGATACCTCGTTTGAAAGCCTATCTCAAATGGAGTATTCAAATGTATATTTGGTTTTTGAAAATTTCAGTTTAGATAGTTGTAAAAAACTCAGAACCTTCCATTTCAGTTAAAAAATGTTTAGTACCTATAGGCACTAAAAATATTGAAATTTTTAAAAAATGTTAAAAATAGGGATAATTTTCTCTAAATAACTAAACAACATGAACAACTTCGATGTTTTGTGATTAAACTCTGTTATGATTGAAAATTTTCAATTCTTTTCTAAATAAACACTTCTTAACTGATAGTGTACATTTTAATTTTTTACCATCCAAACCAAAATTTTGAAAAACCGAAGATACATTTGTAATCCGTTTGAGATAAGCTTTCCAATAAGGTGTTACTTTTCTATTTAAAAAAAAAAGTTGGGGGTGGATCCACTCTTATGCGTGAAGATATTTTATAGAAAACCAACTTAAAATGTGGCAAATTAAAAAGAAAAATCGACCTTGTTTCAGGAATTTATATAAAAGCGGATCATATCTGAGATACTAACGATATTCGATTTAAAAAAACTCGTACTGTATAAATAGAATTGTTCAAATAAAGAAAACAATATGTTAATTCAGTCGAACAAATAAGCAATTTAAAGCTTATTAAATTAAAATGTTTTAAGCACATCTTTTTATGAAAATTTAATTTGGAATGAAAAGTATAATTTTTGTATGCAATACTTTACCGCATTCTGTCAGAACTATAAAATTTCAGAAAGTTGTTAAGCCAATTTCAGCAATTTCTGCGAATAATAATTTTTCTAGACGTATTTATATTTATGTATATGTAAATGAAATTGTGAAGAATCTAAAATGAAAAATTCCTTCCAAAGGAAATTATTTTTAAATAAAACCAACAATTTGGTTGATATAAAATTATGTCTGAAAAGCAGTTTATAAACAGATGATTGGGGAAGGTAACAGAGAGATTATTTATTATATAGGCACTTGAAATAATTTCTTCAATTTACTTCAAAATCGCGCATATGTAAGTATATTTAATAAATCTTTAAAATTGTTAAAGAAGTAAAAAATTAACTCGATCAATATGAAAAACGTTATAAAATACATGTAATTCATTTATTTATTAGAAAAATATATTATAGTACATAATATGTAGGTATACAATCCATCACAAACAAAACTGACTCAGATAGTACAGAAATGTTCCAATTAAGTAACTACTTATATAAAAATAAATAACACAAATTATAAATGCTTTTATTGTTTTTAATATAAAAATAAAATTTTATAAAGTTAATACTCCTACCTTACCATAAAATTTAAAATTCTTACTTAACAACTAACTTAAACTTAAATGGCCATCATTTAAAACATGTCATCACTATTAATACATCTATTTTGTATCTTTTTCAATTGGTTTTCCATGCTCATCAATTTCTACGGAAGGAATTAATGGTGGCATAAATCCGTATTCTATTCTCAAATTCTTTTCAAAATTAGAACGTGCTTGTCTATATTTTCTTGGATAATATTTTTCTACTTTGGGTGGCGATAAACCGATATAGTCGTCCAATTTAATAGTGTGGTAAGCACTTTTGTACGATAACTGACTCTCCACTGGAGGCAAGTACTCTTTCGTTAGTGGTGCTTGTTGTTTTGGCGGTAAGTATTGAGGTGCATATGAATATGGGTTATTGTATACGTAGCCCTGCGACTGGGACTGTTGGGCATGTTGTTCAGCAGCAGCTTTATGGGAATACTTCAAATATTCAGAAGATTGCAATAAAGGTAACTTAAAAGCTTTGATAAATTGAAGTAAAGGTTTCTGTGGATACTTCGGCAGTTCATAAGAATGAGATGGTACATGAACAGGTACTTTTACCTCCACTGGATAGGGTCGGTCTATATAATGAGAAACAGGTTTTTCTATAATTTTTTCAACAGGTACTGGTTTTTCAATGTAATGCGGTACTGGCACCGTTTTTTCCACAATTTTCTCTACAGGTACTCGAACTTCCACAGGATACGGTTGTTTCACAATTTTTTGTACAACTTTTTCCACTGGATATGGTACTGGCTGTGGTACTCGCACTTCCACAAACTTTGTCACTTCAACAGGTACTGGTTTCTCTACAATTTTCTCCACAGGATAAGGTTGTGGTACTGGTACTGGCTTTTCAACAACTTTTGTTATATGCACTGGCTTCTCTACAATTTTCTCAACTTCCACTTTGACAGGCACCTGCTTTTCCACGGGGTATGGCACTTCAACTGGCACCTGAATATGTACTGGATATGGTTGAGTGACATATTTAGTCACTTCTACAGGTTTTTCCACAATTTGTGTTTGAATTACAGGATAAGGTACTGGTTTTTCGATAAATTGCTTATAATACACTGGAACCTGTTGAATGGCAACTTGGTGGTATGCTTGCACCTGCTGTTGATCAGCTTCTAAAAAGTTTCCCTTCAAAATTGGCGACGGTAATTGCTGAACTGACACTGAATCAGTAAATTTCTGATTAATTTCAACTTCTGGTAACTGTTGAACTAACCCTTCCGTTTTTGGAGGTAAATACAATAAACTTCTACCTAGTTCCACATTTTGTGCAGCTTTTTCATGAATATTTTGTGTAACATTTTCGGGTAATGGGTATTCGTACTTGCCTAAATAATATGGTAAGCTCTTTTGAATTTCCACATAATAATTGTTGTGGGTTTCGTGTTCAACATTTTGTAATTGAATTCCTGCCGTTATTGGAGCTAAGAAATTAGTACTAACAGGCCTGGGAGTAACTAAAATAGTTGGTGGAGGAGTTGGTTGTTCATGAGTTTCTTCGGTAACGGCTACATATTTCTCCGTTGTTGATTTTACACTGTTTTCAGCTAAATCAGCAACAACAATTGGTTGTTTAAGTAAACTTTTGGTGACTAAAGGAGCAGCAGTTGTAGAATAATATTGACCACCTTCTGAATGATTAATTTCTACTTTTGTAACAACATTGGCACCAGCAGCAGTAACTTGATTGTTATTATATTCCGTTACTATTGATTGTGCCGTACTTGATTCAACATTACTAACTTCTTCACTAGAAACAGCATGATTTATATTCAAGACATCTTCACCAGTTACTAAATTTCTTGTTGTTTCTATTAGTTTCGTTGGAGCTGGATGTTGAATATTATTTTGTATTGAAACTTGTTGTGCACCAAAGTTTGCCGAACTTTCGTATTGTGGTAGTTGTTGAGGTACTATCTGAGGTGCAGGTTGATACGCCACTAACTGTTGAGCCTGTGGTTGAGGTTGTGCAACGAGTATTTGCTGAGGTTGTTCTTGTTTGACTGGTAAAACGGCCTAAATTGCGGTTTAGTTAGAAACAGTATTATTTTGTGTTGTAATTAAGTTACCCCTTTGTTTTGTAGCTGTTTAACTGCTTCTTCTCCAAGTGCAAACTGTGTTCTAGCTCTGCTATGAGGACCAGCATTACTATATTCTACAACTGGATGGTAGCCCCAATCGTCTGCGAAATATTGAACATTTTGCGCTGAATCACTATTTTGCACGTAATATCTGTATAAAAAAATTACCTTTAAGAATCATCTTTCAAAAAAGAATGTTTAATATATTTAGATACACACCTTCCTGTGGCATAAATGCCATCTCTGGCTTCGGCCTTTCCTTGCCCCGATCCTTTTTCGTCCGCTATTTTATAACCATATTCATATTTCGGTGGATTCTTAAAATTGTTTCAAACATAAAATATTTCCCAACTGTAATATTGAGCATTTTTATTTTATGTAAATTTTTTGTTACCTACTTTGTCTGGAATCTCGGGGGGTTTGACGTATCCAGGTGGTTTCTTAGCTTCTACACATATTATTGTTAATACGAGGAAAAATGCCACCTGCAGAAATATTCTAATTAGTGAAAACTATTATTTATAAAATCACTACATCTTAAAAATGATAATTCAGTAATAATTGATTAACGATAGATAAAAACAATTAGAGCACAACTAATTGCTGCTAATCTTTTATTTTGACTTCTAAATAATATTGTGATTAATTATTATTACAAGGAGAATTTTCTTGTACTTAAAACGGAAATTATGGTGATGACGATAATAGGTAGGTATGCTTTTGTTTTTATTTATTTTTATTCAGTTTCTCTCTTAAGAATCTTATTTAGTATAAATTAATTAATTCAATCATTAATGAAGAATTTTAATTATTATATATTTTACAATTATTCTGCATCTGTTTTTACAGAGAAATTTTTCGTCAATATATGTATTAGTTGTATGCACCGGAAAGGTAGTGTGAAAATTAAATTTTAAACTACATTCTCACTTTCAACATAAACTAGATTTGTCTCTTTCATCTAGGCTTATACTCTTAATAACCATGTATCTTAATGAAACTGTAAACAAACACAACCTTGATCCGCATAATAATTATTTTCTCTCAATCTCTCATGTTATTTTGAGGAAATTAGATTTGTTTATAAGTATACAGTTGTGTGTGAATTTTTTTTCAATACCATGCACATCTTTATTCTTAATAATATAAAACAAAACTGTGCCGCTGTCAGGACCGGCTCAACACGTATTTACCAGCTCTGGTTATTCATTTTTTAAGTAATTCTAATTATTATAGTTAAAACATTTGACCTTTTCAAGAAAAGCAATTTTCTAGAAAAATTTCTAAAGAGAGTTTATGCAGTTATAAAATTCATTAATTCATAATTACTTAGAAATCTTTGTAATGAAACTGACGCCGCCAAAATTACAAACAAATTATGATTTTTTTAAAGTAAATTAAATATGAGCCAAAACAATAACTAAAATAATTATTTCAAGCTTCTTTTTTGGAAAAATACGAGACAATAGGTGCTCTCAATAAATAATAACTTTTACTATTAATTTTTTGCAATAATTATTACAGGGGAAATTACTTTTTCCGCTTATAATACATAACATCTACCAACATGTTCCGGTATAGAAAACTAGATAATACCTTTGTACCATCTTCAAAAATAATTATAGTTCTTGGAGCAAGAAATCGTTTTTTTTTTTCTAAATAATTTTTACACCTCATTAAGATGTGAATTTCTTTTTCTCATACAAAAGTGGTTGGATTTATATATAAAGTTAATTTTCTTTTCACTTATTATACATACATACATATATGAGAGAAAAGTAATACAATTAGCCGGCACAAGAACGAGGTAAAGGTTGAGGACAATTCATTCACTTACCTGTAAAGAATACAACATAATTCCACCTTGCACAGTGAAAGAACTATCACTAACTGAAGAATTATGACCGTTTTTGTGGAAGGAAACCAACAAACGACAACAGTTGTAGACTTACTTTAAGTATTATACGACCGTATCTGAAGAGATGTATTCACATCGACTGATCTCTTTTAGAAATGTATCAGAATTTCATCTGATTCCTTACACAAGTCCTTTCACCTGCCCAGCCCATGTTCTCCGGACAAGAAATTTAGGTACTTGCACACGCAATACCATACATATACCCACCATATAGAGGGTACTACCACTTTTCGGTTTCTTTTTGGGGAAAGACTTGTCTTTTGGCGTTTTCATGTTAAAACACCGACAGAATTAGGATAATTATATGTTTAGTATGATTCCTAGTGGTGTGCTGTATGACAAATTGATCAATAAAGTATCTAAAAATGTGTCAAAAAAATCGCCTTGTTTTGTTTTTGTCTTCAATTCATGCTCTCCCTAATAATTATCTTTATTATGCAACGGTTTTCCAGCTTTCTTTCGTACAAACAGGCGTAAACTTTTTATTTTATACATATATGTAGGTTGATTACATACTATGCAAATTATTCCATAAAACATATAAATTATCAACTTTTAAGTACTTATAAGTGCGCAATTTTGAAGACAATATAATTTTTGTACATAAATTTAAAGATATATTGAAAATAAAATTCCATTTCCATTTCATAGAGACCTTCAACTTAAAATGAACGGCCTTCAAAAGTGAAATGAGTTTGGAAACAGTGGTCCATCATAAATAATTAACTGAATAAAAATTGATGCACGTGTTTTGTTAGAATGAAAAAATAATGTAATTAAGTAGAAATATGAATGTGGTTTTAGTTTCGCTGCACCCAAACGCTGCAGGAAGAATAAAAATACACTTTCTGTGTCTTCAGAAAACTATAAGCTGGATAAAAGTAATTTATTTCTTGTCATTTAATGGATATAGGAGAATGTGTCGATATGAAAATTCTTATTGAGATTTATTTCCGAATACTTTGAAAATATTTTAAGAGTACCTAATTATTCCGTGAGAATTTACAATAACAGACATTATTATTAGATATAAAAAAATCAGATATTTATCTACATCTAGATGTTTCTGTTTATATGTTCGATTAAATTAACTTAAAGCGCCTAATTAGTCGCAGCAATTGCGCCAAATTATACCACACAGAATTGTAATATTACTGCTTATTCAGTTAAAAAAATATCATGGTATAAAAAGTGATAAAAAAAAATGTCTGCAGGGTAGAAAATAATAAAAATATAACTGGTGAACTGGTGTGGTACTAATTATACTAGCTCCACATATACCCATATATAAAATTATGATAAAATGTAATAATTATTAGAAGTGAAAGTAATAATAGCTTCTTGTGATGGTTTCAGCTGAAATGTCCTCTTTTCTCACATACGAGTATAATAGCCACTGGTCGAGACCAGCGGTATTATATTATGGCTGTGACTTTGTAAACAAATATAATTATAAATTATTGCTATATAGTTTTATAGGTTGGTCGATTTTAAACACTTTTATATTTATATTATATACCTATATATACTTAATTTCCTAGTTTAATAAGAATTAAAATAAAATGTTATGCACGAACTGCATATAATCCTTTAATGTATTCAAAAAAATATTGTAAAATATTATCTAATTCACGAAAAATGATGTAAAGTGGACACACCTTTCGTCGCATATTTTTTTTATTTGTGATCGAGAGAAATTCAATATATGAATATATCTATATACGATCTAGTTCACTAAATTATGTAATAATAAAGTTATATGTAAATGTTTTAAAAAAGGACCGTAGGATACGTACATGATATTTATAAAAGGAAAATGGGCTAAAATTTATTGCAAATTATAGAAAATATATTATGTGTTGACTTTAAATAGCGAATTTCACTTACAGAACCGTAACACGTCCATTTTCGAGAAACGCAAAGATTATAGCGACATTTAATAAAAATTGCTAGTGTCCAAGAAAAACGTACACCTCGAGCTAGAATCTGTCAGATAACAGATAAGTATTTTAATATTAATTTTGTATAAAGGTTTGTTGCTTCATTTTTTAAAATTCAATTCCAGTAAAAATATTAAGAAAATAAATAAAACAAATTTTATTTAAAGCATAGAATCGTTTATGTAGTAAGCTGGAATAACCCTTAAGCCCTTTAATAGTCAAAGTTGTTAAATTTATTTATCGTGTATTATAATTTATACAATGTATAAGCTACATATAAAAGCCTTAAGCAATTTTACTGCTATTAGTGCTATTACCTATTTTACCGTTTTATCTTAAAATTTTATCTCGAATACTGAATATGTATTAAAAATTAAGCAAAATCTTTATTGTTATTTTCTATTTGTTTCAAAAATTTCTAATCCCAAAACTCTAGTAATGCATATGCATTAATTCCGTGAATATCAAATATTGAATTAAATAAAAAAACAATGCTTCATTTTTGAATAGAACAATCGATTTGCTATTAACAGTTTCAAACTATTTCATATTTATATCGTAGGTATGAAAATTTATTATATTTGTACATAATATATTTGAATAACAATACAAAATGCGTTATTATATTCAATTATATGATTTATTTCAATTATCTAAAAATATGTTGCTAATATCTTCGACACCATCAGTGAAAGGACATATTAAATACATAAATGAAAAGTAGAAAGGAAATATATTTTAAAGGCATTAACATTTCTATATCATAGTATGAAATAGGCAATCAATATTCATATATAACTAATCACTTTTTTTAGCATAAATTGAAAAATTGATAAAACCTACTTATACTTTACAATAATTATTGTTCATTAATTATTTTAGCAAGTTTTTAAAAGAGGAAATGCATTGTTATAAACGATAAACGCTTTCAAATTAGGCTAATCATGTCAAATTAAGCAAAAGTTGAAAAAAGTTTAGAGAATTCAACAAATTACAAATATTATTCTAATGAAGATATTTAACTAGTTTGACATACAAAAAAAGTGATAAAAATTATCTTATTAAGATCACGTTTTTTTTTTTTGAAATACGATCAAAGTGACAAAAAGCTTGATCCAGTTCTCTAATTCGACAATATTCTAAATTACACCATTTTTATTGCCTTTTTACATAATGTCCACGAATATATTTATAGGATATATTTTACAAGTTTGTTAATTATAATTTCTAATTATGTAATTATGCAAAGTGAGTGCATTAGGTATATTGAAAAATAAATTCTTGCAAATGTGTACCAGAAGCAGAATTTTTCTTACATTATTTTTACACAAATTGAACAGCTTATATAATTTTTTAAGTACTCGTACATAAATAAATTACAAACGAAACTGGCTCTAACATCGTATTTTATATATTCTAGTTAAATTAACTCCCAATAGCAAATCGGAATGAAAACATCAATTATGTACTACTTCTGTCACAGGATGATATAATAAATAAAATCTATTATTATATGGAAGATTTTATATGATAATTAAAATATTTGTTATGTATTTGGGACAACGCCGGCTCCTTCTTTCTATAATATAAAAAAATACTTTCGTACTCGTATCTAAGCACATAATTCTGCCCACAAAAGTTGATCACTTTCAAAACTACACAATACTTTTTCAGTATTTAAAATTTTTTCTCATTAAAAGATTCAGGACCGGCACAAGGACAAAGATATGTTGTTGGTTTACATTAAATTTTGACGAAATTAAAATAAAATTAAAAAGTAGAGAAAAATTATCAAATCAAGTTTAATCAAGCACAATTATGTACTTGAATTGAAAAAATCTTTTAAGGGATTCAAGGAATAAGAAAAAATTTCAAAGCAAAACTTTTATAAACTATTTAAATTAAATTTTAAACTTTAGATCCTGAAACCGATCCTGAAAACTCTTACTATTAAATGTCATTGTTTTTCTCAAAATTAAAAATAACAATAAAAAAATCTGAAATTTAATATCGTATCCATAAAAATCTGCCTATTAATTTTAAGAATTAATTAAAATCTTCCAGCCAAATAATTTTACATCATAATTAATTTATTAATTATAGCTAATAGTGTTTATAATAATAAAGTGAAAATTTATAAGATATAAAAACTTAAAGCTATTTTTTTTATAAATTTAGTTATAATTAATTGAAAACAAGTAGCGATCAATACAATTTGTCAAAAAAGTAAAAGATTAAAAAGATCAATATCATTAAATATGTATTCATTCATTTACATATAATAAGATATTTATTACAAGTCACACAAACACTTGTAATTGTGTTCAAACATCATTGTTAAAAAATATTACATCGCCTACATATTGTTTAGAAACTTGAAATTATATTCAATAGATGTAATAGTTATAATTTTCTTATTAATTACTATCATTTGAATAATTGATGATCATTTCCTAGTGGTAAATAAAATGGAATCATTTTAACAGATCGTAAATCCTACCATTCTCTTATTCGGCTAATATATTAGCAATTTTTGAATATAATATGACACTTTTGGGTCTAAATAAAAACATCCGGTCCATTAGATACACTTCAATTTTTTTATATGAACTAAACAATAAATTATTCACTTTCCATTGAATTATTTTGTAAATGCGTCCAAATGTTACAATAATGAATTACTAAATCATAAATAAATTGTTCTAATTATTAATTGACAAATTTCATCATTTAAAAAATTTAGCAATCCATAAATAAGCTATTAAAAATTAAATAACTCTAATGAATAATTTGTAATTAATGTAAAACGTTCACCATAAATTTTGTGTGCAAATCGAAAATAAAATTAAACAAAAATTCACTTTTTTTTGTTAATCGATTTGCTTATATAGATTACAACAAATTTCTTGTACGAGTAGAAAGAAATTGCAATCAATCAAATTGTAAATTTAAATAGAGAAACAAGTTTAAATTAAAAAAAAAAAACTGATATTAAGATGTGAATGAGAATTCAACACATTTATTATAAATTAATAATACATTTTATGTTTGATGAGTTTTTAGGTGTAGTAGTTTTATTTATATATATTTTTTATGGATCAATGAAAGTTTTTAGATCCTAGTTTATAGGATGGTCTTGTTGTTGTTGTTGGTGGTTTAAAAGTGAAAATAAAAACTCATGAACCAGTTTACCAACCACACTCACACATACCTTTATAAGAGCGAAATGTATGTTATGTATGATAGGTATACATTTTTTGAGAGTTTATATTTTTTCACCATCTTACGAACTTGAGAAGTATGCCATGTACAGGGTGATCAGCCAACATATATATACAAAAAGTTAATCATCTTTAGAAATTTAATATCAATATTTTGACGTGACTCTTCAAAATAATTATTAAAAGAAAAGTGCAGGAAACGTTCTTGAATTTTTATTGATTTTTATTTTATTTAAAAAAAAATGAGCTTTCAATTTGAATTTTAATATATGAATATGATAAGTTTATGTTCCTGAAGAATTAATTAACTGTTTTTAATGTAGGTACTAATTTGGTACTAAATAGTCATAAACACGTTCATGATCATAAAATAAATATTTTACTTTACAAAACAATAAACGTGAACCATAAAAATTAATCTAACGTGTAACAGTACTGGTAGTTTGTAATTAAAACGATTGTTTAATTATTTATGATAATTTTAAAGTAATTAACATATTTTCAACTTTCAAATGTGGAGTTAAAGAGTTTCTGCAACCAAATAAACTTTTCAGCGTTGTGAATTCAATAATGATTAATTCAATTTAAAAAAAATTATTCAAACTACTTTTAAAATTTTATAATTACTTTGGAAATATACTTTTACGTAAAAGTTAAAAATTTGTGATTCTCTACTATTTAAACGACAAATTTCATAAAAAATTAAACAAGTGTGCAATAATAAAACGTAAAAGTAGCAAATTACATTATATTTTTTAAAATTATATTTGGATGAGACACAAATTGCATAATAAAAAACAAAATATACTTAATTCACAAAATTATACTTTCACACAAAATTAACTATTTGTTGCTACTAGTTGCATAAATGCAAATCAAAGTCATTTGTACAAATGAATGTTTTTAATTTGTTTATTTTAATTTAATTGTTATAATTAAGATTTTAAGCAACATTTAACTATACCTAATGAGATAGAATTTAACAAAAGGAAGATTTAAAGGCCAAACTCATTACCAAAAAATATTAATCTTCATTTTATCAAAAAGTAAAAAAAAAAACGAAAAATAACACCATTTAAAAATACAATGAATTTTGTAAGTTCTGATGAATATGAAATAGATTTAGACGCAATTTTGAAATAACTTGATTTTTTAAACGTAATAAAGAATCGTGTAATACACATCAGCATGAATAACCATAAATAATAAATCAAATTAATTTACTCCAGATTGTTGTAATTTAATAGTACAGAGGCATCTATTAAATTAAACAATTACTCTTATTTAGTAATATTCTCATTGTAAATATAGTACCTTTAAATTTCATAATATTGATGCAAATTATATAGCTGAGAGAATCTTATATACATATATATATGTATATATATGTACATATAAAACCACATTTCCAAATCCGTATAATTAACATCTAATTGTAACTAGGTAGTTTTTATTATTTGAAAGTATTACACATTAACTTAACGGACTATAGTCCTATAATGTAATTATTAGGTAAAGAAAATTAAAACAATATTATACAAGGTTCTTTGAAATTATATTTTTTTAATCAATATATAAACCTGGAAAGTATCATCATTCATGTATATGCCAACTAATTATACATTTTTGTTATAATTTAAGCGCCCAAAGGTCGCAGGACCGGCCCAAAACTTTTTAAAATTTTTGATAAGTATTCAAATCGGATTTTGTTGAAGTTTTGAACAAGGTTGATAAGCATTTATGAAAAATAGTAATTTTTATAAAATACAATAATAACAATAAAATATTTCCGTATAAAACATTATGTTATTCCGGTCCTGATACTTTATGATTTCCATTTCATTCTCTTTAATTATATTGCAGAAAAATTTAATTAATCGAAGAATTTCACGAAATTTTTTTCCAAACAGAAATCACGATCTTATAGTATAAAATATTATTGATACGATTGCCAAATTTTTTTGTCATCGATTTCAGTTAAATCGTAATTTGTCGATCCCACGAATGGTAAAAAATATGACCTAAGAATAATATAAATTACATAGCATTTAAATATTATTATCTATAGTTGTGATCAGAAAAACTAGGGTGTCATATTAAAGTTTAAAATGTTTCGGACGTGATTTATTATTTGGTTACAATATGAACCAGATTAGATCGTAAATATCTTGAAATGTATTTAATCTTCTTTTTCTAAAAATAATAGGTACGCACGATTCTTGTAACAATTATTACAAAACCAGTCTAGTTGTGAATAAATGTGCGCTTTTGTAGTAATTTTGTCTGAGTATTATGTAGGTCTTTAATTTTTTATGTAAACAAATATAGTTTCACTTGCACTTTCAATAATAGTGTCATCTTAAAGAATTTCATTAAACAAGAACATCTCGTAATAAAACTAATTTATTAAAAAATATATAATTAATCAGACAAAATTTGCCTCATCAAAGCTTTCTTTATTTATTCCTATATAATGGCCCAATTATCAAATTTGACAAAATATCCTGTTAAATTATCCTGATTATGATGTAATTGGTTAAATTGTTGATTGAATTGGTTAAATTATTGATAGTTTCAATTATGTGAACAAATTTTTAAAAAGAAATTGTTTGTAAATTGCAAGAGAATTATTTTTGTTCACAAAAATATTCATTTTTTGTAACACTTCCTCTTCACAACTAATATACAGATTTCAGCACAACATATTAGAAACTAGTTAACAATGTTCGTATTGTTGAAAATACACTATGCAAATATAAATGAGTGAACCTACATACAAACAATGCGTACTTCTTATATTATAGAAATAATTAAAAGATTTATATAACAGCGATACAAATTTATGTTTT
>SSSI01002113.1:36206-112583 GCA_004796505.1 Oryzaephilus surinamensis
CAAAATTTTCAACTTCAGCGGTAGCTAAGGCCCTTTTGGCCGCACCGTTCAAGCCCATTTTCAATAGGGAACTTCATTTATATAAGAGCAACATGTATACAAAATTTCAGCTTCATAGCTCTATTCTGTCGTAAGTTATCGTGCTTATAAAATTTTCGACTCTTTACCTTCAGCGGCAGCTAACGCCCTTTTGGCCGCACCGATCAAGCCCATTTTCAATAGGGTTCTTCATTTATATAAGAACAACATGTATACAAAATTTCAGCCTTATAGCTCTATTCTGTCGTGAGTTATCGTGCCCACAAGATTTGCGTACGGCGACGGCGACGGCGACGGCGACGGCGACGGCGACGAAAACTCCATTTATATAATATTTTGTTTTTTCAAACAAAATATAATAATAGTGTCACCTTAAAGAATTTCATTAAACAAGAACATCTCGTAATAAAACTAATTTATTAAAAAATATATAATTAATCAGACAAAATTTGCCTCATCAAAGCTTTCTTTATTTATTCCTATATAATGGCCCAATTATCAAATTTGACAAAATATCCTGTTAAATTATCCTTATTATGATGTAATTGGTTAAATTGTTGATTGAATTGGTTAAATTATTGATAGTTTCAATTATGTGAACAAATTTTTAAAAAGAAATTGTTTGTAAATTGCAAGAGAATTATTTTTGTTCACAAAAATATTCATTTTTTTGTAACACTTCCTCTTCACAACTAATATACAGATTTCAGCACAACATATTAGAAACTAGTTAACAATGTTCGTATTGTTGAAAATACACTATGCAAATATAAATGAGTGAACCTACATACAAACAATGCGTACTTCTTATATTATAGAAATAATTAAAAGATTTATATAACAGCGATACAAATTTATGTTTTCATGTAGAGATGTAACAATTTTTTTGTTCTCAAAGCAATTGTTAAAATGGTTAAATGAGTAATTTTTGATCATTTACATTTATAGGATTATCATTCATAATTTTTTACTATCTTGTGAACGTTTTTATTTATAAAAAATCTTAAATTATTACAAAATCAAACTTCAATGAACATTATTAAATCTATATAAATTTGTATAAATTGTCTAATCCTGCGAATTAATTTTAGGTACTTCAATCAGGTGAAATAAGAATATGTCTTAATTATTTACATTTTTCGGAATAATTTTGGCAAAAGATTCCCGAATACAAGACATTCAGCCTTCTCTTCAGTTAAATTCAGAGGGGGAGGTAATTGTTACAGCGGCGTGGGAGGAAATTGGAGTAAAAGTATTACTCCACATAGATAAAGACAATGGATTACCAAATAATTCAACCATATATAAACCAAATTATAATTTTTCTGGCTTACAGTGCAGTGTTGATCCTTATTAGTGAATTAAGTGGACACTAAATAGTGAGATAAAAATGTATCGTAAAGTGAGTTTCTTCTTATTGGAATGGCGTGTTCTTAATTAGCAATAATTTGATGAAATTTCATTATTTCAGATTCAGTTGCTATTAGGTTTTGCTTTGATATCAATTGTAAAATGTGAACCGCCAAGTACATCTTATGGGACTCCAGTTGGAGCACCCATTAGCAGTTATGGTACGCCAAATTACGATGCAAACAGCCACGATCATCATGATTATGGGGAAGTAAGTGGTAAATGTTTGTAAATCAATTCGTAAATCACGTTTTTGTGGAAAAAAATTTTAAACGCATGATATAACTGTTATTATATTATTTAAAATAAAACGTGCTAAATTAGGATTTGGAATATTTTATGGTTCATTGATTTAACACGATTTTCAAATATGTTGCAGTTAGTTTTTCTCTTTATACGTAAATGAATTAACATTATAGGTAAATTTGAAACAATTAGAGTGGATTAGATAATGATCTAAATGAGTTTGGCATGCTTTTTATAAGAAAAAGTAAACAAATCTATAAGAAGCCTAAAGCATTTTTATAAAAAGTGATTTTTAATTTTTTAAAATCCGTTTTTTTCATACGATTTCATTGGGATCAGGAAAAATTATTTCAACATTAATTTTGTGTAAAAATGTTTAGATAACGATTTGATACCTATGAATATTTTTTGAGTATTAAGTACACATTTTTGTTGATTAACAGATGTACAAACTACAAACTTTTATCTTGTCTGCATTATTGATTAATAATTAATAATATTCTAAAAATAACATAAGTTCTTCCACTTTATAATCAATTTTTCTAAATTTATCGTTACTAACTAAAAAATTAACAGATATAGTATTTTTCCTGTAAGAAAAATCCCATGCGACTTTTAGCTGAAAAACTTTACCAATGTAATAATTTAAAATACCCAATTTTTATTATCAAATTTAAATAAAAATTAATTAATAATGTTGCTATCTTCTCAAAGCATTGCACTACTTTTGTTTAATTTGTTCCAAATTAGGTAATATAAATTTAAATTAGTGAATGATGTGGCAATCTTGAAATATGACAAAAAGTCGCTTAAGTTTTTTTCATAGGAAAAATACTATACCTAGTTTCTGTCAAAATATTAACTGATAAATAAAGAAAACTGGTTTGTGACTATTTTTTTATTTGAAAATAAAAACCGGTCTAGTTTCTGACACATTCTTTTATAAACACAAAAAAATGGTTCTTTTTCTAATTTTTATTTACGTATATAAGTAAATAAAAACCGGTGCAGTTTTTGGCCAAATCTATAGTATTTTTCCTGTAAGCAGAATAATGTAGGATAAGTTTCAGTTGGTTTCAGTGCTCTTTCATTAGTATGAAAATTGAAAATAATTAATGTTTAAAAAATTACCAGTACCATTTTACACACATTTGACAAGAAAAAATCATTATTTTTAAAAGCACTTTAACGAAATTACAAAATATTTATCTATAAAAAATTTACAAATTAATTCTGTTACAAAATCGGAAATTTGCAAAATAATCCACTTATTTTTAGCACTGATGATAATCAAATAGAGAACAATTCATTGAAAATATCATGATACTTTATCAAAAAAATCTGTAAGTATTATTATTATATAAAAGTATGTAGGTATCGATTCACATAAATTTCATTATCTACACCTTGTTTAAGTTAACTATAAAAATAGTTAAACAATGTTGAACTGCATTCATGACAATAAAATTAAAACAGAAATTGCAATAGTTTACTAGGAAATAACCTACATAAAATCGGTTCAAATAATACATATATTAGCATTCCTGTTTTGATTCATTTCACCTTCATTTTCCCCCATAGCCAAAATCGTACGAGTTTGGATATCAAGTCAAAGATGACTACACTGGCAACAATTACAATCGAAGAGAGTCAAGTGATGGTAATCAAGTGCGTGGTGAATACCGTGTCCAATTACCAGATGGCCGTACGCAAATTGTAACTTATTATGCTGATTGGCAAACTGGCTTCCATGCAGATGTAAGATACGAAGGAACTGCACAATATCCCGACCAGTACAACACATACAACAATAACGGCATTTCCAATCAATATGGTCCACCAGCTTACAATACCAACAATAATTACAATAATGGATATAATAATAATGGAGGCTATACGAACGGTGGCTACAATAACGGCGGCTATGCTGGGGGCGGTGCTCCGGCCACCAGTTCGGTCACAATCAAAGATTATTCCGGAAATGATAACAGTAATTATAATTCTGGCGGTTATCACTATTAAATCGTTTTGCAAAAGTGCTAATATGGTAGGAAATTAATATTTATATGTTTTTTTAGTGAATTGTACAAACTTTTATAATTTTTTTATACACATTTTATATTTTGTATATAAGTTTTGTATTTGATTTTTTTGATGCCAGTATTATATGTAAATAAAATATTTATTTATGATGTATTATTTTTTTATTTTCCCAAAATATTTGTATTACCTATAGTTTCAGGCAGTATAATAATAAAGTTTAATATCTCATATTCATTATTCATTGACGCAATTTTAATCTCTTTATAAAAGATGTTTATTAAACTACTTTTCTCACAAACGCACATAGCTAGGCAATATTACGAAATGTGTTTTTTTTAAAGTTTGTTGGAATAATGTAATAAACAATGACCAATATTTCGTAATATGTACCTTGCAACAACTAACGATTTTGTGAATAAACTTCGTTTGACTTTAACCTTTCATTCAAAACTAATTTAGGGAACTTTTTCGAGTCTGTAATTGGGTTTTAAACATTTTAATTAGGAAATGATTAACATTCAGGTGACCTAATTTACTTGAGTTGCTATTTGTTGTACAACAATAACTATAAACTCTTTTATGTTGTATGTTTTCAATTGAACATTTTTTGCTAAACACAAACGGCCGTCAAATAACCCAAATAAATAATATTTTTGAAATTATTTGAAAATTCAATTACTTTCTATTTACCAAATTTTTATTTATCAAACTACACTTCAACAATTTTATCGATAAATAAATAATACAATGGAATCTAATTTTTATCTATAAAATTTGTACAATAAATTTAAACTAATTTACACAAAATACCAGTGTTAAGTACCATTTTTAATCTCTATAGGTAGTTTTGTTGGTGGATACAGTGCACGTAGTATTTCTCTCGAACAAAACATGAAATCATTTATATTTTACATTGTTTTACTAAAAACTTATTGTGATTGTGCAAATATATTGGCATATATTCCAACAGCATCATACAGCCATCAAATACCATTTCAGCCATTATGGCGAGAACTGAGTTTAAGGGGTCATAAATTAACGGTTTTGACCACAAATCCTATTAACGATCCATCCTTAACCAACTTAACAGAAATTGATTTAAGTTTTACGTACGACATTTACGCAAAACATAATTTCTCGAAAATATGGAATAAAGGTATAAGGGAAACTGGTAGAATTCTAAATGAGATTTTTAACGAACAATTCGAAGCTCACTTTTCTTACGAACCGGTCAAAAAGCTAATTAATGATAAAAATTCTAAATTTGACTTGTTCATTGTGGAAGCACAATTGATGATGGGATTGGGATTTGCTTGGCGATTTCAGTGTCCATTTATTGGAGTCTCGTCTTTGGATGCTGCAGTTCAGTTCCATGAATCTGTGGGCAATGTTGTCCATCCTCTCACAAATCCTGATAATAATTTGAAAATTGAAGATGCAAGTAATTTGACATTTTTCGAACGTCTTAAAAGTGCTATATATTACATAATGTATAGATTAAGTTTTTTGAGAAATCATATTCGTATTGGTAATGAAATTGTTAGAAAACATTTTGGTGAAAATGTACCAACTTTAGGAGAAATCCAAAAAAATATAAGCATGCTGTTTGTTAGCACTCATCCAGTTTTTCATAATACAAGAGCTGTTAGTCCAAATACGATAGAAATTGGTACAGGAATGCACATTAAACCACCAAAACCACTACCCAAAGTAAGAAAACTAACTTCTTTATAAAGAAAATGTGAACTTTTATAATGTTCTATTTTTAGAATTTAAAAAAATTCTTAGACGAAGCTAAGAATGGTGTCATCTATTTCAGTTTAGGAAGTAATGTAAAAGGAGACGATTTAAATGACAATTTGAAATCCATAATAATTGAAGTTTTTCGGGAATTGCCTTACAACATTTTATGGAAAATTGATTGGGATGGAAAAGGTGTGCCAAACAATGTTCACATTGAAAAATGGCTACCACAGCAAGATGTTTTACGTAAGTTTTTGAATTTTTACAAAATGATTGCTAAAACGTTCTCTATTTTAAATTTAGGCCATCCCCATATCAAGCTTTTTATCACCCAAGGTGGTATACAGTCTATGCAAGAAGCTCTCTTCAATAAAATACCTTTAATTGGCATACCTTTCTTTGGGGATCAATTTTCTAATGTCCAAAAAATGATCAAGCGGGGATATGGATTAAAATTAAACAGAGAAAATATCACAAAAGAAAATTTCAGGGAGACTATTTTGGAAGTATTAACAAATCCAAGCTATAAAGAAAAAGCTGAAGAAATGGGCAATTTGTTACAAGATGAACCAACAACAAGTCTCGAAAGGGCAATTTGGTGGATTGAATATGTAATTCGTCATAAGGGGGCTCCACTTTTC
The DNA here is from genome assembly GCA_004796505.1 of Oryzaephilus surinamensis. Classification (NCBI taxonomy): domain Eukaryota; kingdom Metazoa; phylum Arthropoda; class Insecta; order Coleoptera; family Silvanidae; genus Oryzaephilus; species Oryzaephilus surinamensis. Next base: position 42,329 of record SSSI01002113.1, read on the forward strand.
AAGAGCAACGCTGTGGAAATGCCTTTGTGGAAATATTGTATGTTAGATATTATTGGATTTGTTGGAATCTTTTTAATAGTATTTATTTATTGTACATTTAAATTGTTTAAATTTATAATTAGAAAAGTATTCTCTACAAAAGTTAAGTCTGAATAAAAGTACAAATGAATTTTATTAGAAAATAATTTTATGTCTATTAAAATATTTTTTACGTTGAGTAATACACTTATCGTAAACTTTTTGACATATTTAAATATTATCAAATACGCACTGATAATAGGTATTTAATTATAGTATATCTATGCAAAATAAATACCAACCTACATAAATTTTATACTAAAACTAACATTTTTAAGAATTGTAGGGCCAAATTCTTATTAAAAGCAAAACTATCATCGTAATATAGTCAGATACACTACTCGCTAATGTGTGTTGTAATTGTTTTCAAGTAATTTCATAGTTTTCTTTCAGTTTAATAATTGGAAATTTATTTATTACGTAATTCATTCAACAGTTCGATTGTGAAGAATATGAAAAAATTAACTTACTTAATTTTTTTAATATTCATTTATACAGAAAACAACAATGCTGCTAGAATTTTAGCAATTATTCCAACATCATCCTACAGCCATCAAATATCATTTAGAAGAATTTGGCAGGAATTATCCTTAAGAGGACATCAAATAACAGTGGCAACAACTGATCCAATGAATGATAAATCACTAACAAATTTAACCGAAATTGATATGCATTCAGTGTACAATTTAGTTACTGAATTAGACTTAGAAACCAAAATTTCTACAAACGATAACAATCCTTTTAGGCACCTAATGTATTGGCACATGTATCAAACAGCATCCACAGAAAGATTTCTTTCTCATCCGAATTTCAAACAATTGTTGAATGGCAAACAGCACTTTGATGTAGTTATTATAGAAGCCCTTTTTCCAGAATTTTTTGCTTTTGGAGAATTATACAATTGTCCAATAATTGGTATACAGTCTTTTGATGCACACTCTAGTATACATCGAGCTATGGGCAATAATTATCATCCAATTATACATCCGGACTTTCAACTTACTTATCATGGACCAGTGACTTTTATGGAACGCTTCAAAATTACTTTTTTTTACGTATTAACAGATTTGTTGCAAATTTATGTAGATTATTCAATAAAAAATCAAGTTATTAGAAAACATTTCCCTAAAAATACGTTGAGTTTCGAAGAGCTCTTAAATAAAATAGATTTATTGCTACTTAATGACAACCCAGTGTTAACAGATGTTAGACCAACGGCACCCAACACGATATATGTAGGTGGTGGTATTCACATCGACAAACCCAAGCCTCTTCCGCAGGTATTGGAATTAATTAAATTTATTAGAATTACTTATAAAAAATTTTGTTAAATATAGGACGTTCAGAAATATCTTGATGATGCCAAAGACGGTGCTATTTATTTTAGTTTGGGCTCCAATGTAAAAAGTAAAAATTTGGAGACATCTAAACTAAATCTCATTTTAGAAACATTGAAAGACTTACCGTACCAGGTAATATGGAAATTTGAATCAGATTCTGTATTAAATGTACCACATAATGTTAAATTATTAACATGGGCACCTCAACAAGATATTCTAAGTGAGTTATTTAAAATGGATGTGAAATTTTTAATAAATACAGTTAATTATTACAGGACATCCTAATATAAAACTCTTTATTACTCAAGGTGGAATCCAATCCATTGAAGAAAGTATTTACGCTCATGTTCCAATGGTAGCAATACCATTTTTTGCAGATCAGGGACGAAATAGTAAACGATTGGAATTTATACAAATTGGAGTAATGGTTGAGCCTAAACATTTGACAAAACAAGTTTTATTAAATGCTATTCATAAAGTTGTTAATAATCCCATGTATGATTGACATTTTAAAATCTAATAACGAATTTAGTTCATGTCTATTATTATTGATACATTTTTTAGATATCGTGAAAATATTGTAAAATTGGCTGAATTATCGCTTGATCAACCGATGAATGGCGTTGAAAAGGCAGTTTGGTGGATTGAATACGTGATAAGAAACAAAGGAGCTAAACACTTTAAATATCCTCCTTGGGAAATTCCTTTGTACCAATATTATTTTATAGATGTTATATTAGCGTCTCTTTTAAGTTTGTTAATAATTTTGTTTGTTTCTATATGTATGTTCAAATATTTGTTAAGCTATTATAAAGATAATAATGTTAAAATGAAAAAGAATTAATTTTAAATAGATAAGAGGTAGACATACATATTATGTCTATTGTCTATGTCATTGAATTCGTTATCAATAAAAGAATGGAGAGCTTTTTAATTGTGTAATGAGCGACCTAATTAGTTAATTACATATCTAAATAGTTAATATTGAATTGATAGTTACAAATATTTTAAGTACTGTACTGGATCTTTGTTATTGAGTACCTAAATTTTCCAAGAAGCATTAACAAAGAAGCTGGATGTAAATATATTTTTCATTTGTATTGTATGTACATGTAGATAGTAGTTACCTATACATATGTAGGTATAAAAAAAGTTAATATAAGTACCTACTCTAATTCGCCGTCAACCACACGTGTGTAACTTGGTACTATAATTAGTACCTACTGTAAAAATATAACGTCATTCAGTTTTGTTTTAGTTAATTTTAAGTTTCAAATTTTATTTATTGCTAATACTGTATTAATTAAGCACGTAATATTCTTATAGTGATATTAAAGAGTTTAAAACAAAGTGAAAATTCATAAATCATTATAAAAAATTGTGATAATATCATCAGCATTGAGCATTGCTACTTGCCCATTGATATTATTTAACTCTAAATCAAAATTTTGCCATCTCAAAATAGTGCCCGTTTTCATACAATTTAAAAAGTGGAATTCTTCATGCTATATTGGAGTTATGAGAAAATTTATTTATTTTACATTTTTAATCTTTATTTTTATAAAATTGCACAATGCTGCTAGCATTCTGGGCATTGTTCCAACATCATCGTACAGCCATCAAATACCATTTAGAAAAATTTGGAAAGAATTGTCCTTAAGAGGACATCAAGTAGTTGTGGTAACCACAGATCCGATGAATAATGCATCATTAAAAAATTTAACCGAAATTGATATGCATTCAATATACAATTTAGTTATTGAATTAGACTTAGAGAATAAATTTTCTACAAACGACAATAACCCATTTACACACGTAAAATTATGGCACGAATACGTAAGAGCTGCATCAGAAAGACATCTTTCGCATCCAAATTTCGAACCATTACTAAGCGGTAAATACCACTTTGATGTGGTTATTATAGAAGCGTTCTTTTCAGAATTTTTTGCTTTTGGAGAATTATATAATTGTCCAATAATTGGTATACAATCTTTAGATGCACATGCTAGTATACATAAAGTTATGGGCAATACTTATCATCCAATATTACATCCAGAATTTCAAGTAACCTTTCACGGACCTTTAAGTTTTATGGAACGTCTCGAAATAACTTTGATATACTTATTAACCGATGTTTTGCAAAGTTTTTCCGAATATTCATTTAAAAATCATATAATTAAAAAATATTTTCCTAATAATACCTTGAGTTATGAGGAACTTTTGAATAGAATAGACTTATTGCTCCTTAATGTCAATCCTGTGTTAACAGACGTTAGACTAACGGCACCCAATACGATATTTATTGGGGGTGGAATGCATATTAACGAAGCTAAACCTCTTCCCAAGGTATGAACTATACATTTGACAAGGACAGAGTTGAAAAATATTTTAACTACAGGACCTTCAAAAATATCTTGACGATGCCAACGAGGGTGTTATTTATTTTAGTTTGGGCACAAATGTAAAAAGTAGAAGCTTAGGATCTAATAAACTAAATCACATTTTAGAAACATTTAAAGAATTACCTTACAAAGTAATTTGGAAATTGGAATCAGATTCTGTATTAAACGTACCAGACAATGTTAATCTATTAAAATGGGCGCCTCAACAAGATATTCTAAGTGAGTTACGAAATTGGATGAAACAAAAGATTTAAAATACATGTAATAATTACAGGACATCCTAATGTAAAACTCTTTATTACCCAGGGTGGAATGCAATCCATTGAAGAAAGTATTTACGCTCATGTTCCAATGGTAGCAATACCATTTTTTGGAGATCAGGGACGAAACAGTAAACGATTGGAATATAAACAAATTGGTGTAATGGTTGAACCAAAATATTTAACGAAACTAGTCTTATTAAATGCTATTTTTGAAGTTATTAATAATTCAATGTAAATTTCTAATTCTAAAAATTACTTTAGTATACGTATACAGGGTGTTTCATAATACGTGGGCAAAAATGAAGAGGGTTATTCTATGGTTATTTCTAAGAAAAAAGTTCCTATTAACATGGGTGCGCCAATTCATCATTTTCGAATAGTTTATCACCATAACTTTCTTTTTTGACGTAGTTTTTTGACAATATCTTGAAAACTATTTGACTATTTGACTAATGCCAGTGGTGAAGCTTATGGGGCTGCTTAGGTTAAATCCCCCTTAAATTTCTACGTCACCGAAGAAGAAAATTGTTATTGTTAAAGCACTATATTTAAATCGCAAATATTTTCTCTACAGAAAAATATTGATGTCATTATCTCTAAAATAAACCATTTTCGGAAAAGATGGCATTTTATGATGAAAAACATGAAAAAAATGGTTGATTTGTTAAACAAATTATTTTTTATCATGTTAATATTTTTTTCATGTTTTTCTTCATAGAATGGAATTTTCCCCGAGAATGGCTAGAATTATAACCATTAACCCGAAAGTTATAAGTAACTTCTTAACCCATTGTTAAATATAACTAAAAAGTTACAGAATTATTATTATTACTTAGAATTATTATTATTACTTATTTTCTTATTTATGTTCTTTGTGCATGATTTATTTTTATTGTACGAACTACCTATAGGTATGTGTTTATGTATGTAATCTGTATGTACAGTGATGTTCACTCAAAAGATACGCTCAGGTATACATTTAGAAAAGACATGTAGTCCTTATTATGAATATTGAGAAGCAGGTACTCTTAAACGTATTATCATAAATACAATAAGGGTGAAGTTTGCCAACAGTTGGACTTTGGATGGATTTTTCGAGTGAACACAAGTGTACATACATACATATGTATATAAGGAATTATATATTGTCCAAACTAAACTTTGTACAATAGACCGAGAGTCGAGAGTCTCGTTTTCAACCGAGAGATTTGCGACGAGACTATGACGATACCGATACCGAGATCCTCCTTTCATAAAAATTACGTACCAAGATCCGAGATCGAGATCGACATCATCTCTCGCTGAGAGCGAATCACTATTAGTCATTTAAAAATTGCTTTTACAATAACAATTTTCTCGGTGGTGTAGAAATTAAAGGGGGATATATCCTACGCAGCCCCATAAACTACACAAATGGTATACGAAAAAAAATTCAATTCGTGCTTAGGAAGTAATTATTATTAATGAAAATATGTATAAAAGTTTAAGCTTTCTATCCTGAATAGTTTTAGAGATTGTCAAAAAACTAGAAACAAAAATTTATCACCCTTTATCTCGATAATGGTGGGTTTGCGGACCTATGTTAATGGAAATTTTTTTCTTAGAATTAAGCCTATAAAATCACCGTCTTCATTTTTGGCCATATATTATGAAATACCCGATATATAATTAATATAACATTTTTTAGATATCGCGAAAATATTGTTAAATTAGCGAAATTATCACTTGACGAACCGATGAATGGCGTTGAAAAGGCAGTTTGGTGGATTGAATACGTGATAAGAAACAAAGGAGCTAAACACTTTAAATATCCTCCTTGGGAAATTCCTTTGTACCAATATTATTTCCTAGATGTAATTTTAACATGCCTTATAACGGTGTTAATAGTTTTGTTTGCTTTTGTATATGTTTTTAAATGTTTATTATGTTATTATAAAGATAATAATGTTAAACTGAAAAAGAATTGATTGTAACCTTACCATAGAGATAGAGACTCAGATAAAGTTGTACTCCTAGTAAGTATTATTATATTCAATTTGTAATTGTTATCTGCTATCAATAAAAAAGTGGGCTAATGTAAGTCTTATATAATTATACAAATATAAAATTAAATAAGTATAGATAATCTAAATAATCCAAATGCATACCTAAATAATTAATGTTGATGAGTGTATAATTGTAGTAATAATGTATTATTACTAATGATAGTTAAATATATTATTTTTAAGATCATAGATATTTTCTTATACGATAACAAATTCTGAATTAATTTGGCATTTGGTGACAAACGTGTTCACTTTTATAAGAAGCTCTTATAAATTTACATTTGATGATCTCAAACTTTTTTCTGATAATATGATTAATACAAAATTAAAACAATCTTTTTCGGTCGACTAATTATAATTTTAGAATATTATCAATAAATTATGAAAAGAGCAAATTAAATTTATATATACCTTCCGAACAATTTTATTAATCATGGGTGTCTAATTAATAAAGCCGTGATTATATTCTATTATTAAAGTATTGTTGTATTTTATCGTTACACATTTTCAACATATTTTTTCCGAGATAAAAGTCAGACTCACAATAAAATTTGAACCAGTTATTAGTTTCAAATTGGATCCATAACAAAAATGTGGAAAATTTTATTGTTTTCATTATTGTTAAATGGAATTAAAAGTGCCAAAATATTGGGAATAATCCCAACAGTTTCTTATAGTCATCAAATACCTTTTTGGAAATTGTGGCAAGAGTTATCTTTAAGAGGCCATCAAGTGACAGTTATTACATCAGATCCAATAAATAATTCATCATTAACAAATCTTACTGAAATTGATATGCATTCAAATTATAAAATATTCTACGAATCTGGTTTGGACAAAAAACTTACAGAGGTAGAAAATAATTTTTTGACGTTTTTCAAAGAATTTATTCAATTTCAACGTACATTAACTGCAAGAACATTATCTCATCCAAGTCTACAAAAATTGTTAAATGCAGAAGAACTTTTTGATGTTGTTTTGGTGGAAACTTTATTCCCGGAATTTTTCGCATTTGGTGAACTTTATAATTGTCCAGTAATTGCAATCACATCATTGGATAGTGGATATGTTTTCCATAAAACTATGGGAAATGTACATCATCCAATTTTACATCCTGATCCTATACTTCCATTATATGGAGAACTTACTTTAAGAGAACGTTTCAAGTGCATATTTTTTACAATATTTGCAGAATTAATGGTTACATTTATTACAAATCCAGTGAAGAACGAAATTATTAAAACTTATTTTCCCAACAATAGTCTTACTGTTACTGAGCTAATGAACAATTTGGATATGCTTTTTGTAAATACAAATCCAGTATATAGTGATCCAAGACCCCATAATCCGAATACAATTTATATTGGAGGAGGAAATCATATTTTCGATCCCAAACCGCTCTCGAAAGTAAGTAAATAATTTTGATGTGTAATTTTAGAAAAAATTTAACGTATTACTCACAAATAAAGTACTTATTAAAATACGTCAATATCCTCTTTAAAAAGTTGTACACATATTTTCATTAATTTTTAAAAATATTTTTTTGATAAAATTAAAAGTCATCAAGATTAATATATAATTTATCTATTTAAATGTTTAATTTTTTGTTAGGATTTAAAGGACTTTCTTCATGATGCCAAAGAAGGTTTTATATACTTCAGTTTAGGCTCAAATGTGAAAAGCCAAAACTTAGGTGCTGAAAAATTAAAAATAATTTTGGAATCATTAGAAGAATTGCCATACAAAATTTTATGGAAATTTGAAAATGAAGAATTGAAAAACAAACCAACAAATGTAAAAATAATTAAATGGGCACCACAACAAGATGTTCTAAGACATCCCAATGTTAAATTGTTCATAACACAAGGTGGACTACAATCTATCGAAGAAGCAATTCGTTTTAACGTTCCTATGGTTGTTATGCCATTTCTGGCTGATCAAGGGCAAAATGCTAAAAGAATTGCCCACAAAGGGATAGCAGTTGAAGTAGATCAAAAAAATTTAAAGAAAACAGAATTCTTAGCAGCTATTTATGAAGTTATTAATAATCCAAAGTAAGTATATACATAAATATATCATTTTTAACTAATTGAAAGTAAATATTATGAATTCTGACGATTTATCGGATTTTCCAGATACCGAGATAATATTGTACAATTTTCAACGTTGTTATATGATCAACCGATGACGGGTATAGAAAGGGCTGTTTGGTGGACTGAATACGTAATACGCCATAAAGGAGCAAAACATTTTAAATATCCATCATGGGATATACCTTTATATCAATATTATCTATTAGATATTATTGGTATCACTTTTATTATCATCTCAACCATTACAATTTGTATAATATTTATTTTAAAATATGTATTAAGGTGTTTCAAAGAATTGAAGAAAAATAAAATTAAACAAAACTAGATACATATATTTTTAATTTTGGATTTGTGATTGAATTATTAATGTTTAAGTTTAAAAATAAAAAAATATTTGCAAATAATTTTATCGAGATATAGCCACTTCATTTCTGTAAATTTGCAATAATTTAAGCGATAAGTTAATTGTTTTTAACTAATTAAAAGTTAAACTATATCTAATTTGATGTATTTTTATTAATACCTAATGGTGTTACAATTCTAGAAAATAAATAACTTATTATTTCGAGTAGTTATATATAGTAATTTTGTAGGTATAATAATTACTCGTACTGCATTGATAGTACTAAGGTTAAAAATAATTATTCGTTATTTATTAGCAAAAAGATTATTAAAATAAAACTTACGTTCTTAACAATAAAGTCATCGTATACCCAATTGAAAAAGTAATTACTTTTATAATATTTTATCGCATATACGTATATTTCAAGGCGTATTTTTTTTCTTAGATAAAATCCATGCTTCTCATAACTGCAGAAAAGCATTAAAGCATTAAACTATAATAGTTTCCATTTTATTTCACACCAACTATGTGGAATTTTTTTATATTTCCACTGTTATTTAATGAAGTCAATAGTGCAAATATTTTGGGAGTAATTCCAACAGTCTCTTACAGCCATCAAATACCTTTTTGGAAAATATGGCGAGAGTTATCTTTAAAAGGCCATCAAGTAACAGTTATTACGACAGATCCAATAAATAATTCATCATTAACAAACCTTACTGAAATCGATATGCATCAAAACTATGAAATTTTAAATGAAATTGATTTCAATACAAAAGTCAATAATATTGAAAATGGTGATTTTCGTACGTTTATTAAAGAATATTTGAAATTTGAACAATTATTAATGGATAGGACACTGTCTCATCCAAGTGTGCACAAACTATTGTCTGAAAAACAGGATTTTGATGTAGTTTTGGTGGAAACAACATCTCCGGAATTATTTGCATTCGGAGAACTGTATGATTGTCCGGTAATTGCAATTACCTCTTTGGAAACTTCCAACATATATCACAAAATGATGGGAAATTCACACCATCCAATCTTACATCCTGATTCTCTGCTTCCTTTACAAGGACAATTAAGTTTAGAACAACGTTTCAGTTGCATCGTTTATGTAGTGGTTTTAGAACTAATTTTCGCGTATATTTCAATTCCAATGAAGAACAAAATTATTAATTCATATTTTCCAAACAATAGTCTCACGGTTACTGAACTTATGAACAATGTCGATATGCTTTTCATTAATGCAAATCCTGTGTTTTTTGATGCAAGGCCTCATAATCCAAATACGATTTACATTGGCGGTGGAAATCATATTTTCCATCCAAAACCACTTCCAAGAGTAAGTGATTAAAATTAAAAATGTTCAATATGATCCCGTACTTACGAATTTTTTATCTAGGACCTAAAAGACTTTCTAGACAATGCAAAAGAAGGTGCTATTTACTTTAGTTTAGGCTCAAATGTGAAAAGTGGATACTTGAATAGAAAAAAAATTGATATCATTTTAGAATCATTGAAAGAATTACCTTATAGAACTATATGGAAATTTGAAAATGAAGAATTATTACAGAATGTACCATCAAATGTAAAATTAATTTGTTGGACACCTCAGCAAGACGTTCTGAGTAATATATTACTTACTGAAAATATTTGATTCTTTGACAATTTACAATATTTTTGATTATCAGGACATCCCAATGTAAAATTATTTATAACACAAGGTGGATTGCAGTCTATTGAAGAAGCTATTCGTTTTAATGTTCCTATGGTTGTTATGCCATTCTATGGAGATCAAGGGCAAAATGCTAAAAGAATAGTGAATAAAGGGATAGCACTTGAAGTACGTCAAGCGAATTTGAACAAAGAACAATTTTTAGCAGCTATTTATGAAGTTATTAACAAACCAAAGTTCGTATTTGGTATCCAGTTAGTAGTATTGACTATACTAACTTCTTAATAAATGTTTTAGATATAGAGAAAACATTATAAAACTAGAAAAATTATACTTTGATCAACCAATGACTGGAGTAGAAAAAGCTGTTTGGTGGACAGAATACGTAATACGCCATAAAGGAGCAAAACATTTTAAATACCCAGCATGGGACATCCCGTTATATCAGTATTACCTTTTAGACATAATTGGGATATGCATTTTTATTTTTTCAGTTATTCTATTATGTGTCATACTTACGGTCAAATGTATTTTAATATGCTTGAAAAAACTGAAATGGAATAAAATTAAACAAAACTAGTTACATTTTAGAATCTGAATAAACTTTTGGTTAATTTTTTTAGTGTAAAGAACATTTCAATAAAAATTCTTTCGAATTGCTTTTGAATAGTCCACTAGTTCAGATAATTTTTTCAGAATTTTTTTTAGAATCTCTCGTTTAAAATTTAAAACCCAATATAGGGGGTTGGTAATCATGCTTATAAGCATGATTCAGCCGTAAATGAACATTTTATTATAATGTAATAAACAATACTTATATCTACTAAATAGCAAAATTTCAACAACATTTAATTTTAGTAAACAAGAATTAGGACTATTAAAAAATTTAGATAAAAAATTTTTTAAATGAAAAGCCGATTCTAAAAAAACTTCAACTTTTCTGTTTTTTTCAATATAAAAGATTTGCTGTAAAAGAAAAGAAAAAATTGTAAATAAATACAGTTTTACCTAAAGCCTATCTCACGATAAAATAAAATTACAACTTTGACTATTTTGACCGATTATTGTTTTCCAACCCCCTGCAATAAACTATACCTACTATGCTATAAATAGAAATATACGTATATACTACTGTTTCTAGTTTTCTACTACTAAATACGAAATAGTAAATACTACTAGTTTGTTGTAAAATATTTTGAGTTTATGGCCTCTACTAATATTTAACTCCAAACTTTAATAATAGAACAATACAACAATATTTAATGAGGTAATATTATGGGGATTTATTGAATTATCATGTTTTTTTTTTTCAAAATATATATATATATACTCAAAGTGTGAGTAACAAAATGTTATGAGAAAATTGTTTTCACCAGGTTTTTTAAACTGGAAATTCATCATTCAAAATTAGGTGTTTCATCATTTTTGTATTGTTTTTTTATCAAATTTTCCTAATTCCATTTTTGTAATCTATTAGGAAAAAAACAATGAATATAAAAAAATATTTATTTAAAACAAAAAATTAACAAGAATCAGATGATGATTCATCGACACATTTGCAAGGGCTTTTTTTTCTGGATCTCAAATTTCTATCACTCGGTGAAGGTTCGCAGAAACTGATTTTTGATTTTTTCGTTTTTCTGCCACCATCCGACCCATTTTTTTTACGATTTTTAATGTCTTGATTTGTTGTCGTTGAATCGACCTCACATGTCATAAGTTTTTGCACTCTTTCAATTTCTTGAAACACACAGTCTTTGGGTGCTAAATGTATAGCAGCGACTTGAGGCAATGCCAAGTACAAATTAGCTCTTTGCACCACGTGGTGATCTCTTATTGCAGTTAGTAAAGTGCTTTCAACCTGACTATTTATGTCACCACTTAAGCAATATTTGTTTTTCATGTATGATGAGAGGGAATCTAAACTTACACCACAAGGATTTTCAATTTGCAAATGATTCAAAGAAATCAGAAGCTTAAAAAGTAAGCTTGTTTCCATACTGTGTGATTGGAAGTCTTTCGATGTTTCTGTTTTGAAGGGCCACATTTTGACACGATTCGACAAAAACATACTTCGATCACCTCGATTCTTTTTGTATTTGACAGGAAGTGCTTTTTGTAAACAACCATATGTTTTTTAAGTATATACTAACCACCTGTTTTTTATAAACATAACTATAGTTAGTTAAAAAAATTGCCTTTTTGCGTAACAGCAATTCGCAATCAGTACCGCAAGAGTTCACCAACTTTAATCTTTTTGCGTTACAGTTACGTCAAATTATAAATCCAGCTTTAAGCAGCAGCCAGGCGGGACCGCAGCGACTGCAACATACTTTGTTTGAAAAGTTTTAGCTTTGTCTAGCTTTTTAGGTATCTTTGTACTCTGTAGGTATGTAAGTTCAGCAGTAAGCAAAAGCCCTTTTGGCTGCACGGATTAAGCCCATTTTTAATAGGAATCGTCTTTATTAGGTCGAACGTAATCGTGTCTACTAATTTCTATTATAAAAAATTTTGTTTGATAATTGATTTTATTCAATCAAAATATAAAAATAAAAATAAAATTTTTTGACAAATACTTTTGGTGAAAAATTGTTGGTCAATTTTGAGAAATCTATATCTAAAGCTAAATTTAATTCTGTAAACTGATTCGAATTTTTAATGTCTAAATTACAAAGAAACAACACCTATTACCTATTTTCAAAATTTAAATTTTCCACCTACCAAATGACAATAAAACTGAAACGGAAAAACGGTGTGTCAACTTTTTTGAATACTATAACTTGAAATGAAAAAGAACTCGTAAATTTGGCTTTTAAAAAGTATTTTTGGCATACATATGTGTATAGACAAAATGTAGGTATTCGAGAAAGTAACAAGGCAAACGTACCGCTTTATTTTAATTCATTTCCATTACAAATAATTGTTTTTAAAAAAATTAATTATTTGGCCAAATATTCGGAACATACCCAAGGTCTAGGGAAATTAACATAATTTTTATAATATTGATATCATAATATGAACAGGTATGTTTAGATTATCCATAAAATTGTACGTGCTTTTTTCCTATTCCTAAAATATAGTTCATGGAATAATTTTTTGCATTTTATTTTATATTTTGATTAACACTGATTCAGCTATAACAATACAATAATATAAATACATATATGTAACCAGTATTTACTTATAATACGCAAACACAGCTTATCAGGCAAGTATTGTCATACTCATTCAAGGTGTGTACAAAAAAACTATGTAGGTACATTATGAAAACGACACTTACATTTATTATCAATATTAATATTTCCCTAGAAATAATTTATTTTATCGATTTCACAAACTGATAATCTCTACCAATTTTAGCTAACATGAGGCCTCGAGTAAGTGTCATATAGTTATAAGAAAAAATTTATGAAATGTTTGTCGAAATTAACGATAGTTACCTTAAATTTTTAAGCAACATTCATCAGTTTCATATTCATCTGTCGAAGAAAGTCGTTGGAAATGTGGACCCTGTAGAAAAAGAAAAACTAGAGAATACTATCCCGACGAGAAAATGGATTGTTGGAAAAAAACTTTAATCATAATAGCGATTGTACTGTAAGTATACAACAAATGTTAAAATACATAACTTCAAGTAAGAAAAAATTATTTTTTTAAGGTTTTGTTTAATATTGCTCGGTTTAATTCTGATGTTTGTCGTTTTTCCAATAATCTTCAAGAATTCAATATCGCTTCAACGTTTCTTCGTGTTCATGAATAGTAATTACATTAGATAAATTCGTAGAATTTGAAACACCTTTTCAATCTCATTTTATCTTTTAGTTGATAATCCTCAAAATCCAGAATTTGATCATCCCGAAAAATACGACATGGAAGGAGTTGTTAATTTCTATCATGTGACAAATGATTATGACACAAATTTTAAGGAACAAGTTAAAATTGGGATGTGGTTAGTTAAACCAGAAGATGAAATTAATAGTACTGAGACGGATGTTGCCACAATTCTTAAACAAACCAAACACCCGGTTTTATTCTATTTGCATGGAGTGGCTTGTAATAGAATTTTACCACAAGTTGGCTACAAAAAATTAAGAAAACGATTCTTAATGATTGGCATTGATTACAGAGGTTTGTATTGATTTAAAATGTTTACTATAATTGTCCAAAAAAATTATATTCAGGTTTTGGTGACTCTTCTGATACACCATTAACTGAACTCGGAATCATTCATGATAATGTCCAAATTTATCAATGGGTAAAAAATAAAACAACACAAGATATTTACGTTTGGGGTCACTCTCTTGGTACGGCAATCAGTACACACACTGTCAAAGCTTTAAAAGAATATTATAACATAGTTCCTATGGGACTAGTTTTAGAATCACCATTCACTTCAATGAGAGAAGAAGTTATTAATCATCCTTTAGGCAAGGTAAATGATTCATTTTATACAAACATATAACCGGTCTAACATCAATATCTACTAATTACCTATTTCTCTTAGTTATTTTCTTGGCTTCCTTATTTTTATGCCACAATTCTGGATCCTATAGCGGATAATGGTTTTCTCTTTGAAACAGTTAAAAATATCTTAAGTGTTGATTGTCCTATAATGATCATGATAGCCGAAGATGACAATGTCATACCATATTTCTTGGGAAGAAAAGTAAATAATTAAATTTACCTAATGTTATCTTTATATAATTTCAATTGAAATAAAGGTTGCAGAAGTGGCCACGTATGAAAGAAACCTGAATTATCAAGGAAATGTTACGTATCATCAGTTTGGTAAATTAGGATATAAACATAATGATTGTATAACTGATATGCATATAGATCAGTATGTTAAGTAAGTTTATTTCAAATGTAAGTAATTTTGTTATTAATTCATATTAATTTATAGGGAATTTGTGGACATTTGTGAAGATTTTAAAGCCCGACAACCAAAACAAATCTAATTATAATGTAAAAGTGATTGTAATTTAATTAAAAGTTTTTTATATTTTTTTATGTATTACACAATTATTTTAAAACCTAAGTAAAATTATTATAAAAACTAAAATAAATTTAAATTTTCAAATATATTTACGTTTTAATACTAGTTACTTTTTATTTTATATTAAATCCTCTAAACTATCTCTACTTCTTCAGCATTTCAAAATGTAAATAAAAAATTAGGTTAAGTTCATCTAAACTCAAAACCACTTTAAATATGTGTAAAAATGTCTTATTCTACAATATTTGAAATCGAAAATAACATTCCTTCTGAACCAGTTAAATCTGATGGTTTTGATATAAACATTCATGTTAGCAAAAAGGCACTAATATATACCGCTTATTCAATAGGGTAAATCAACACCGAATTCTTCAATAATGTAATGATAAATCATTTTTTCAGATCAATTTTACTCATTTTAGCTGTTTCTTCTTTGGTAATTTTCCCTGTAGTGTTTATGCTAAGCATAAATTTACAACGTCTACTAATATTTACGCACTGTAATTACCATTAAAAAAATTCCACGTTAATATTTAAATTAATCTATAACTTTTTTAGTTAATCAATATAGAAATAAAACCTATTACGAAAAGTTCTACGTGCCCGGTTTAGATAATAAATACATTACTGTTAAAGACCTGGATGGTGAAACAGATGTTACATTAGGTGTCTGGCACCTTCTACCAGTTGAACAAACTTATGCAGCTTTAAATAATCGAAATTTCGATTACGATAAAGCTTTAAAAAACAGTCGTACAAGTGTGTTATTATATTTTCATGGTACTGGAGAATGTAGAAGTGATAATCTTGGAAAATACGAAGTATTTCGTCATTATTTTCGTGTCATAACATTCGACTATAGATGTAAATATAAAATAGTAACAATGTAAAATATAGTATTGGAGAATTCCCAGGTTATGGAGACTCGCAACCAGCTACATTATCAGAGGAAGCAGTTGTAAACGATTGTGTTCAATTGTATTATTGGTTATCGAACAACACTAGGGCTCCAATTTACGTTTGGGGCCATTCTTTGGGCTCTGCTATAGCCACAAAAACATTACGCTTATTGCACGAACAAAAAGTTTTTCCAAAAGCTTTAATATTGGAGTCGGCATTTACTAGTCTTGGAGCAGAACTTTACGTTCATCCCTTTGTTAAGGTAATTATTTCTTATGGCGCATTTATTGCGTTAAAAATTCAAAATTAAGTGCTTGTTTTAGTATATATCGTGGCTGCCCTGGTTTAAATTCGTTACAAAATCTCTAAACGAGAATGGATTTATTTTTAATACTGCCCATAATATTGTACATGTTGGTTGTCCAATAATGTTATTGCATGCTGAAGATGATCATGTAGTGCCTTGTAAATTTGGACGAACAGTAAATAATAAAGGCATATTTCTGTTGATATTAAATATTATTTTTTCAGTTGTTTGAAATAGCCAAAAAACGACCTAAAGAAACGAGAAATGTAACTGTTTACCATGAATTCATGGCAAAATTAGAATATGATCATAACTTTATTTACAAAGATCCATATTTACAGTATTATCTTATGTATGTAATTTATGTACTTTTACTTTGAATATATTTAATCTTTTTAGGAGTTTTATGAGGAAGTGTGAAAATAATCAGCAAGTAAACCAAGAAAATATAGTCTCTTATTCAATAGATCACTGATTTAATTGCTATTGAAACTGGAAATACTCCTTATTTTATAAGTACATATCTAATATGTTATTACCTGTTTACTATAAGTAAAATTATTACAAAAACTGTCTATTTACAAATTTAAAAATGTCAACCTAACCTAAAATGTAAAATTTCACGTACAGTTATCAAAACTTTCTCTTCCACAATTATGATTAAATAAGCATTTTACTTTCATATTTATTATTAATAAAATGTTAGTTAATATTTCTTCCATTTACAAATTGAAAATATTCCGAAGGGCTTCGTTTTAAGGTTTTTATTATAATTATTACTAATTAAACAAAAAATTATGTATGAAAACAATTTCTTATTTCGTAAATAATTATTATTTCTACATATAGATTACACTTCCTGTACTTACGTGTTTTAATTTTTATTTGTTTTTTATTTAAAAATAATAGTCATGGAGGTAAGTTGAAAATATGTTATATTCTAGTTAAAAAAAACATATTTTTCAGGATTTTGATGTGGAACGAAACACTAAGAAGAAGTACAAAAAGTTACTTAAAATATTCCTTGGAATATTTCTCTATTTGTAAGAAAAAGAAATCAAATAACTTCAACTTCTACAAATAATCTTTTTGCAGATGTATTATCCCTTTGTTGTTATTTCTGGTACTCTTCGTAATAGTGCCAATAGTATTCAAATATAGCCCTGGTATTCAGAGAAGCATTATACTTCCATCATGTACGATTTTATTTTATATGTTGGAAATGAGTCGTTTAATTTGTACATATTGTAGGGAGCGTTCCATTCGTTTCTAACTACTCTGAAACGAATTCTTTTGGAATAGAGGGTGTAAATAATTTTTATTTAGACGTAAACGAAGATACGAATGTTACATTAGGAATTTGGCAAATTCTACCACAATCCTACGTAGAAAATGGAAATTACGATTTTAACAATGCAATGAACAATACAAAACACAGTATTTTGTTATATTTACATGGAAATGGATCTGATAGAACAAATTCTGTTAATTTATTTGAAATTTTACGGAAGTTCTTCTACATATTTGCCGTTGACTATAGAGGTAAAAGTTTTAAATACAAAATTTTCAGTATTTTAACTCTAAATCCTTTATAATAGGATATGCGGACTCAAGTAAAGCTCCAATGACTGCGGATGGTATGTCATCTGACATTGTGGGTGTCTATAAATGGTTGAGAAAGAATTCGAAATTGGATATATTTATTTGGGGCCACTCTTTAGGCACAGGAATATCAACACTATTGGTATCGAAATTAAAAAGTCAACACTTTTATCCAACTGGTTTGGTATTGGAGGCCCCTTTTACATCTGTAACGGATGTTATGAGAGATCATCCTCTGATTAAAGTATATTATACTTGAAAAATTTATATTCAATACACTTCTGCTGTTTCCGTAGATTATGTTGTATTTGCCATGGGGTGAAACGACATTCATTCAACCAATAATCGATAATGATCTCAATTTTAATTCCTCGAAATATATATTAGATGTAGATTGTCCTATTATGATATTACATGCAAGAGATGACGACATAATTCCTTATGAATTTGCCACAAAGGTTTCTTTTATATCATTTCTTTTCATACTCATTATAACATTCTTTTTATAGTTGTACGAAACAGCAGAAAGTCATCGTAATAACACAGTACAAGGAAGTATAATTTATCATTTATTTCCAGCCCTTGGCTATAAGCATATGAATTTATATGAAGCCCCCGAATTGCCAACATATACAAGGTAGGAAAAACAAGTTGGAAATGTAAAATTATTCCATACTGTAAAACTATTTTCACTTACAGCGATTTCATTAAAGAATGCCAACAATTTGAAGATAAACAACACAATCTTAAAATATAATTGTTAAAAAAATGTTGATTTTAAAATAAAATTGTTTAAATTTACCGCATTTTCTGTTATCTTTTTGCGATTGGTTGTATTATGGAGATGGTTGTATCGCTCCCCTCTTCTTCATAATCATGGCGTTCACATTTTAGCCGTAAAGTGTATTTCTAATGAAAATTGTTTTGAAATGGGTTTTTTTAAATGACTACAATAATTCTAAATTCAAAAAACAAACCGTATTGTTTTAAGTGTTTAATATTGTGATTGTGTTATATAAATGAATGTGATTTATTAGATGTTTTTCCATTGAATGTAGCCAAAATGAGGTAAATCAATTTAATTCTCATCTAGTTTCATCTAATGACAATGTATTATTACTTTTAATCTATTTAATACGCAATTTAACATTTTTTGCTGTACATTTGCACATTGTCTACTAACCGGAAAAGTGTTTAAGTTCGTACTTTAATTAACAATTTCCTAAATATAAGGGCGGCTATGACATTTTTTATAAGTATAAATTTCTCATTTTAAACAGCTTAATTAATAAAATTGTTGTTTAATTTGATGTTTAAATAATTTGTTTACTTTTTTGTATTTTTATTGATTCAGGGTGTGTTGAACCCGTCCTTAATGGTTCCATACAGAATTTCACCCCTATGTTACTTTTGTCTAAGGAGAAAATTACCCCATTTAGTTGCAATTCCAAAATAAAAACTCTTATTTTAATTTTATTTTCTATATTATGTTATTTCGATCCATTTACAGTTGATTTTTCATGCAAAGCATTAAAAAAAAATGAAGAGCATCTGGAATATTGATTTCATACTCTTTTTGTATTTTTCCAATTTATCACATATGGTATTGTTTACTTTGAATGCTTTATTTTTAAGAGAAAATAACTACAATAGATACTTTTTAACGGTAAAAATGTGTATTCTAAAAACTCCACAACATATTCCAGAAAACAATAACACAAAAACGGGTAAATAATTGAAAAATAATCCTAAATGGTGGAATATGAACGTAATTTTTATTTGACTCATTTATTTGGAATTCCGATGAACTATTGGAAAAATTTTAACACGGTGAAAGTCAATATTAGTTATAAAAAATAAACATTGTTATCAATTCAGGACCGGTTTAAATTGTTTACCAACAAGTTACGATAGATTTATTATTTTTGCAATTTTTTTTTAATTAAAAAAGCCGGCTCTGTACGCAAAAGTTCGTTAAGAAAAGTTGCATCAAGTGTAATAAAATGAATATAGCTAATTAGTAATTAATTTTGCATATTTAATTCCTGTTTGTACCATTTATGTATCAAAAAAAAAATACAAAACAAATCGTGTCTTCCGCCTATTCCTAAAACGTGAACAAAATGTTTCAGTATTGCCGAAATGAGTTCCAGTCAAGAAGTACGAAGAAGGTACACAAAATTAATGTTTATGTTAGGGTTATTTAAAATCAATTCAAATCAGGGATATTCACAAATCAGTTGAATAACCCTGAGCTACTTTTAAAATCATTTTTACGTCAAATAATGCATGCACGATGCATTCATTCTTTCTAGAAAACTAATTGCATGATATATTGCTTGAATTGTTGTTTTAATTAAAATTTGCTTATTTAGCGTTACAAAAAAGCGTGTGTCTGATGCAATTCATATTTGAAATTCATTTACCATAAAAAAATAGCAAAATCCTCTAAATTATTTTGTTAACATGTTATTTTATTGATAAAATTCATATAATAAATTTTTACGATAGTAATTTAAATGATAGATGTGTACAAGCGGAAATTGTACACCGTGATAAAGATTTTATAATGTTTTTTTTTTCATTTGTAAATTATGTACTTAGTGGGAGAAATTCTTTCAGACAAAATAAAATTCTTTTTCCACAAAGTCTGGAATATAAGTAGTTAGTAGAAAGTGTATAATCACGTAATGATAATGTACTTAAGTATGTAATACACGTATTAAATCATTTTATCTTAAAATGCATCAAATTCTTTCCCACCCCCATCGTTTCATTATAATAAATAATTTTGTTGCCTTATCAGGCACACAACAATAAACCACACACAACATTTTTAACATGAGTCATTTTTTTTATCAAACAACTATTTTTCAATGTTTAGAATATTCTTGTTTTCTTGTGAAAAAAATAATAAAGAACTGGAAGTAATTCACCTTGAATCAGACAATTTTCAAAAAATTATTCACTTGCCTCAAGTAAAACAAAAATGAGAAGTAAAATAGTTGTGGAATATTTTTTTTAACTAGACTTCCTCCAATTTTAATATAAAAATATTGCTCAAATCAACCCACATACATATTTATTTGTAATTTTATTTAATTGTAATATCATAGCCGGTTTCTAATTAACAAATTAGGTACACCTTTTAATAAGAATTTAATTAACTTGTCTTTTAATCCCTCTCATTTAGAATGTTGACATTGTGTCGTCATTTCCTATTTAAATCGATTCAAGTGACTTGGCTAAAATGGGCCCTTAGAAAAAAATCACAGAAAAATAGTGAATTGTAGACCTGATTTTTCTTATTAATGTTAAACAAATTGTGTCAGTAATCAGTAATATTATATTGGACTTTGTTACCGCACTTCCTGATTTGTTGATTTAAATTTCCACTTGTGTTTATATGTGTCCTGCTCGTTATTGTTTCGTTTTATTATTTATTAGTTAATATTGTACATTTATTGTTATTAGTTGGTGTTGTTTTGTGCTGGTTTAGTCATATCGACAATTCTTTTTCACCTGCTACAGTTTCTTTGTGTTATTATTTTCTTTGTAATTAGTTTATAATGGATTTGGATGAAATTTATCGTGAAATTGAACAAGAATTTGATGTGTCTTTAAGACGGAATAGTAATACTAAAAAAGAATGGCAAGATTACTGGGCTTGGTTAGTTAAAACTATTAATTATAAAGAAAATGATTTTAATTACAATTACAACTGTTTTGTTTATAAATGTATTGAAGTTGTTATTAATGTTTTCTCCAAGCCTTGAACATTCTTCAGATAAAATGTTTTATAAGAAAATATTATTTAATCATATCATTTCTAAAATGCAACCACGTTATATAATTTTTTCAATTAATTTTGTATTTCATGTATATAAAAAATCATTAAATTTCGATTATGCAATGTAAAACAATTTTTTTATTGCCAATTCGAAGGTAATTGATGGTTTTTTAATAAATGCAACCTTGATTCTAATAAAAATATGGATCAATTTAATTGTGTATGTAATCAGAACCGTATTCATTACTATAATATTGGCCCAATTAAACTTTGGGTAGAATTAATACCTTAAACTTGAGCTTAAATTCATTCAAGTAACATCGAGAGCAACACTTTAGTATTGGAATAATCGTAAAATATTGTTATACGACTCTGCATCCCATTTATTTGCTTACTAAACTGCGACATTTCTTGTGTATAATTTTGCATGAGTCATTTTGAATGCATGATACAAACAGAAATTTACTGTTGCGGAAAATGAAACATTGATAATTCACGTTTTTTATTCATTGTTTATTTAAATAATATCTTTAGAGCAACTTTTGCCAATATCAATATATTTTTTAATGGTTTTAGTGAGCAGTCCATAGCTAGTGCAAGGGCAAGTGTAATGATATATGATGATATTAATAAAAAATGGATACCATCTGGCACCTCTTCAGGTCTATCCAAAGTACATATATATCAACATACGGCCCAACAAACGTTTCGTGTTGTGGGTAGAAAATTACAGGACCATGAGGTGAATTTTTCCATTTATCAAAACTTTATTCCTATAAACGATTTTGTTATATTGTATTTTAGGTAGTTATAAATTGTGCCATTTTAAAAGGACTGAAATACAATCAAGCCACAGCAACATTTCACCAATGGCGTGACAATAAACAAGTTTACGGGTTAAATTTTAGTTCCAAAGAGGATGCTGACTGTTTCGCTAGAGCAATGTTCCATTCTTTAGAAGTATTTAACGGAAAATGAATGAATACTGAACAGTTTTTTTTGAAAATAATGCTATTTTTAGGTACTTAGTAATATAGTTAGACAACCAGCACCGCCCCAATATGCCCCTCCAATGCAACAACCACCACAACCACCTCAACCGCCTCAACTACCACCCCAACAACAGCAACAACCGCAACAACAGCTGCCGCCTCAGCAACAATTCGACGAAGATATGGGTTATCGCACGATGACCCGTGAAGATGTTGCCATGATACAAGAACGTAGGATATCATCAACAATAATGTCACCACAAACAACATCGCCGATGACACCACAAAACAATGTGCCTGCCCCGCCACCAGCATTGCCAATGATGGGTGCACCTAGTCCAATATCACCGCCACAGGCTGGTACTGGTGGCGGAGGTGTCGGCGGTGGTGGTGGTAGTGGTCATCAACGTACTGTTAGTGCACCACCAGCACCACCACCACCACCTGGTGTGCCACAATCATCGGCAGCAGCACCACCGCCACCACCACCACCACCGATGAATATGTCCAGGTCGCAAAGTAGTGATGGTGGTGAAGTGAATTCATTAGCTGCACAATTACAAAATGCTAGACTCAAACGAAATAATAAGGTGAGTGGAAAATTTGAAATCAAAAAAACAAATACATAATATAATAATTTTTTGTAACGCCGTTCTAATTTGGTCTCATTACCAAACGATTTTTAGTAATTTTTAATCTCGTTTTTACTCAAAAATCGTACAGTAATCGGGATTATTACTGTTCGATCGCAGTTATAAGAAAAAACAATGTTGGTACTTCTTAAACAAATTGCTGGTTGCTGGAATTCAGGCTACATCCTATTAATAGTATAAACAATATTTTAATTTAACTTATTTTATAATAATACACGATACACTAAATAAATAAACAAAGAAATATGTCTTCAATTATTTAAAATTAAAGTTTATGGTGCAATTGTGGCAATTACTGACATTGACAGTTGGTAAATTTATTCAATTGTTTCATTACCAACCAAAAAAATATCCCTAAATTCGAGCAACCATTAATTTTTTAATTAAAAAAAATAAATAAATTAATTCGAATGTTTGTTACCAAAAAATCTTTTTTTTTTTACTCGGGTGGAAAGATATTTGCAAAATCTCGCCTTTGAAAGACTTGGCTTTACCTCGTCTTTCGAAATATACTCGATTTTGCAAATACTTTTTTTCTGCACTTTATAACAAATATGAAATAACTATTGTATAATTCCACGATTTAATTGTAGAATACGCCACCCCCGACTGAAAATAGTGGCTCATCGACAAGTAGCGGTGGCAGTAGTAATTATGGTACATTAGGTAGAGGTGGAGGCGGCAGTATGGCTTCAATGATGGATGAAATGGCAAAAACTTTAGCTAGAAGAAGAGCAGCTGTAAGATTTGATTAAAAGTTTCCGAAAATAAAACTTTTTATTATATAATAATGAATTTTTTTGTAGGCGGAAAAGAAGGTGCCCGAAACTGAGGATGAAAAGAAAGCAATGTGGGAGAAAACAAATACACTACCAAGTAATACGTCGAAATTTTCATCGGAATCACCGAAAAGTGTACGGAAACGTTTTGGTTCAGCATCAGAAGAGACAATTTTAAAAGTGAACGGCCTATCAGATGTCAGTGGATTGCAATTAGGACCAACTGAAATTGAGAGTTTAAAGAATGAAATAGTTAAAGAAATGAAAAAGGAAATTGTTAAAATGAAACAAGATATAATAGACGGTAAATAAATTTGTTTTTAATTAAAATTGTACAGTTTGCTAAATTTTCAAGTTTTCTTCTTTTCAGCAATCAAAATTGAACTAAATCGAAGGTAATTTCTATAAATATCAACAACTAAGCTGTGGAAATTTTATATAAAAATTTTTACATAAAAATCTACGACAATTTATAATCATCAAAGAACAAAAACCAAATTAAATATAATTCTAGTATCCGAAATAAGTAA
Source organism: Oryzaephilus surinamensis (assembly GCA_004796505.1). NCBI lineage: Eukaryota > Metazoa > Arthropoda > Insecta > Coleoptera > Silvanidae > Oryzaephilus > Oryzaephilus surinamensis. The sequence continues at coordinate 67,120 of SSSI01002113.1, forward strand.
AAATAAGGGCGATTTATAACGTAATAATAATTTGTACGTACATAAAAAAATTAAATGTTTCCTATTGGCTGTTCTGTACGGAATTTTATTACCAAATAATAGTAAATTTTTAAATGGTTTTATATGAAACAGCAAATGTGACAAAAAAAAAATATATAATAATAAATCGAAATGATGTTAAGGTTGTGTGTTATTTAACATTTTTGCATTAAATATATGAAACGGTGCTCTAAGTTGAAGCCTTGAAACTTGTTTTATAATTGTAAACGTATGTAATGTAAAATGTAGACAAAAATGGTACAGAATAGCTAGCATATTTGATTTAAAAGAAAAATTATATATGTAGATGTCGAAAAGAACAAATTAAGAGCACTTTTATTAATTTTAAGATTCTTTTAATATAGTATTTATTTTATTACTATAAGTTATAACGAAATATTTAAATTTTTAGAGATTCCTATTTGTTGTGCATTTACAAAAAGGCATTGCAAATGTTTTTCATTCAATACAAATTGAATAGTCCATTCTTTTTTAAACAATGACATCATTATTTTGCTCAATATTACAAAATTTCAATTTTTATTTTTTATACAAATAAAAAAATAACTTTATTTTTAGTATTTTGCTCAACAAATATTATTTTAAAAAATTGTTCTGCTCAAAATTTGCCAGCATTCAGTGTTTTTATAAATGGTTGTTGCCTTTTTGTATTGTGCAATACTTCCTGTAAATAATTGTTTAGAGTAAGGACTTCCATAATTAATATAATTTGCCATTTTTCCATTGATTTTCAAAAAAAAAACAATACATTGCCATGTGTTGCATTTTTTATAATATTCAGTATTGGAATTATATCGACGTAAATTCAATTAAGTTTCGTTATGTTAACAATGATAGTATTATTAATTTGGAAGTTTAGTGGAAATAAAGGAAAACATGGCGATGTGTGTATATTTATATAGACTTGAAAAGAGTTTATAGAAGCTTAATAGATTAGTGTCAAATCATATAATACATCGAAAATTTTATCATTTACTCATCTTCATATTTTATATTATACGATATACAAAACAAAAAATCATTAACTGTTTGTAAAAATTGCACTGATATTAATTTAATTATACATTGTATTTAATTAAAACACTCGTTATTATTTATGTCAGTGCACCTTTTCTCAAAAAGTTAATGGTTTCCAATCAAAAAAGAACCTATTGGTAACTTAAGATTTGAGCGAATTGTATATTAATCTATACATAATCAGCGATGACAGTTTATAATGATTTTAAATTAATATATTGTATAACTTTGTGATATCTAATTACAATTGTATTGAATTATGCATTTATTATTAAAAAAATTTTGTATTTTCTTTATATTATGTTTTTAATGTGATCTCAATTAAAAAAAAAAACAAAAATTAACTGCACAATTTTCTTTTTCCTTATTAATGATTTGGTCATTTGTGTGTGTACCTTTATCTGTTTTTAATTTTATTTCATATTTTTTTTGGAAACTTTTATTTTATGTTGCAAATTTTACATTGTATTAAATAAACACATTTAAAGTGAAATATTATTGTTTGATTTTTAGGGAACAAAGGAAGAATGCTTTTATATGCGTGTTAAAGAAAAATTTAAGTCTATCATAGACGAACCGATAGTTCTGGACAATTTTTGAAACGCACCCTTTTTTCCGTCCCATTGAATTTTTTCCCAAGTCACAATGTGGTGCAAGAAAGTGTATCGTTTTCAACGCAAGAGTTTCAACTGTAGATTGGAGCGTGTACGAGCCGCCTTATCGGAGAAAATATCGACTTTGCCAACCATTCACCAAGCCTGTTTCGGTCCCTGAGTTCAGTTTGTGTCACAGTTTTGTAACGGAGTTTCGTGTGTTCATTTTAAAGTGGCCCCAAAGCACATGTAATCTGTTAAGTGAATTCCAAAATAATTCGAATGGTAAATATTTGTTAAGCAACCGGAAAAACATCTAACAAGTTTTCTATTGGGGCATATTTTTAAAGGATTTTATTGTTTATCAACAAAGCAAGAAATTCAAATATTGATCAATTATTTCAAAGGTAAATAAACCTTTCCTATAAAATTATATTCATTATAATGTAAATTATTTGTGAGTAAGAATGAATTAAGCATGGAAAAAATATTTTACCAAGAAACTCATTGTAATGAATTATTTAAGAAAATTATGATTATTTCAAAATAATACCCATAATTATATACAAGGCGATGCGTTTTCTTTTAAATAATTTTACAGGCATTTATACTATTTTTATATAATAACATTATTAAATTCAGTCTAATTAAATCTGTTTCGTATTTTTTCCATGCATTTATCAAAATAATTAAATGAATATTTTGATTATGAATTATTTAAATTAGAAATGACTGAATGCTTATTTTTGTTAACAAATTTGTTAAAATAATATTTAAAAATACACTATTTATATGAAAGACTGATAGTCAATATTATTTTTAGAAAATTATATCATTTCATTGTTATGCCTTTTATGGAATATCCACATATCAATAAAACTAATTTTTTATCGAATAAAAAGTAACATTTTTTTATTCCTTGACATTTTAAATTGACATGGATTTAAAATGCATTGAAAACTAGGTATATGTATTATGTTCATATCAGGTTTATTTTTTGTGTTTTTTTTATACATAATAATATTCTAATTAACATTTTTTCTACTTGTTATCTTTGTTAAACAATTCTCATTAATATTGTTAAAAATGCGTGCAGGCTTTTGTAAATATCGCTCCATTTTTCAGATTTTATTAGAAAACGTTTATTTCGATCGCATTCTTATAATGATATTAATTTTAATTAAATATGTTATAGTAATTATTCAAATAAGGTCAATTTATCAAAGTGTAATAATCCTATCTTACTTCTAATATAATATCCTTTTTATTCCTATTTTACCAATATTAAATGATTCATTATACCGGAAACAAAAAAACAAAGTTGTCATTAATTTTCCAATCAATAAATTTAAAAAATATAACAACCAAACGTATAAAATTTCACTTTTCAATGTGTTTATTAACAAGTGTCCCCAAATGACTGAGATTTGTGTAATATGAATATGAAATTATAATTGAAATAGAGTTAATATTCTCATATTGTACTATAATTAGATTTAGAAATTGATGCCAAATGCTTGAAACACTTTAATATATTAAAAATTTTATTTATTTATGCTTTTCCCATATGACTAATCACAACAATTATATTAATATGAAATAGATATTTGAAGAAAATTTCAAATATGTAGGAAAATTGGTTAATTACTAAAATTTTTATAGAAAATCCAATCAAAATGTAAAGTTAAAGAAACCACAAACCATACAATCCAAAAACTAGTGCAAGAGATATTTATAATTTCACGTAGAGGTCTGGGAGAACTTTATTTTTAGTCGTGTACAATTCCACCTTTTCGCCTGTGTATTAAACATGTTGGCCGAGACATTTTTAATGTGTAGATAATAGTTTTTTCCCAAAAAAAATCTAATAAATCTAAAAACGATTATAAATTGAATTTGCAGAGAAATAAATATGGCATGGCATCAACAGCAAACATAACAAAAACGATGGACATGTCATGGATTTGGCAGAAGCTGTAGAAGATTTAATTTGTACATTCGACCCATCCGGTGATACCACGATGGACACATTGGCAATGTTCGTATTTGGTTGGATTCTGGTCGCTTTGTTCGTTTTATGGTTGGGCCGTTTAATTTATGCCAAAGTTTCTGAACGTTTTTCAAAGACGACCAAAAATGACGCATCCTCGTCAACGGCTGTTGGAGGCGGTGCGACAGCACCAGTGGTGAAGAGTGCCTCTTCGGGCGCGTTGGTGGATGGCGAAACGAAAAAAACCGTGCCGGTGTTGAAGAGTGGAGGCGGTGGCTATGTACCACCAACACCGCCCATCCGAAAACGACTCACCCGCCAAAGTCCCGCTCCGGAGGTGCGAAAGGCCAAATTTATACCGGCACCGACGTGCACCGGCCCGGACAATGTGTGCGTTTTGTGGGTTAATGATGTGCTGCAATGGCTTTACAATGATTTTGTTATTGTCAATGAATTGTTGGCCGTTTGGATACAAAGTCTTAATGAGTACACAAAAAAATCAGTGGCGGAGGTGAGAATTTTTCCATTTAGTTGCGTACATTTTGTTATTGTAAACATTACTGAACAAATATTATGCTTTTCCATTTTATAAATTATTTTAAATAATAAATTAATCAGCTTTAAAGTCTGTAGTGCTAATTTATTTAATCGTTTTTTAAATAAATTTGAAAAATGAAGTAGAAATACATTTTGACGGTTACTCTGACAGAAGTTTTTTAATGTTGACTCACTATTAACAGTCTAATTTTAACATGATCGTAAATTTTTTTTAAAATCCTGAAAATTTCTTTGATAAATAAATTTCCCCATTAATTACTAAGTTGTCGGTGTTTTTAATTAGTATTTTTGTTTACATTTTTGTAGAGCATAATATTCTTATTTCCTTCAATTCACTAGCAATAGTTGTCAATTATTTTTCAGTTTAAAACTCCAAACCATGAAAAATTTCTATGCCCGTGTAGGATAATTTTAGCTTGAATCTTTTCATGTAAATAATAGGTACTTGTAGAACAATAGTAAAAATTATTTTGAAATTAGTCCAAGTTTTAAGATTGATTTCTTAATAACTCATAAAATATTAGGCACTATTCATTTGAATAAGATAAAAGTATTTCGCAACAATGTTTTTATTATTTTTTCTCCAAATTTAGATTCGCAATAAATTTTTGTTGATTTTATTGCATAATAATTACTCATTTTAAGCATACATACCTTTATTTAGAATTAAATCAAATGATGGCATTGTTTATTTGATTTAAAAATAATACGTATATATTTTATTGTCTGATTATTTAAAAGTCTGGCTAATTATGAAAATAATTAATATTTTCACTGATTTCAAGAAGAAAGAACATTGTATTCGTTTCCGCAAATAAATAATTACAGATTTATTAAATAATTATTTTAATTGCAACAATTTAAACATGGTTTTTCTTGTTAAAATGTGTAGTTATAGAACAATAGACAAAAGATGGAAAAATTATCCACATTTCTGATTATTTTAATGAACTTTTGTACTGAATATTCAAGTTTGGTAATTTATATTTATTTAAAAATTTGAGTTTTGAAACTGTTTAATATGTATGAAATTAAATATTTATTTTCTTTTTATAAAATTTGTTGGAAAACTAGTTAAACCATATAGCGATGAGTTATATTTTATAAAATAGCATTGATGTAAACAAAAGGTGAACTTTCAGCTGGTGGTGTTACATCATCGTTACGTCATTTACCAATTTAGAATATTTTTACCTGATGATCGTTGCTGGCTGTGTAATTTTTAGACCACTGACCTGTTGATTTAAGAATATCAATTTATATACCATAAACAGTACTACATCAATGCCATGCTAAAATCAACAGCCTTTATTCTATTCTTATAAGCAAAGTTATTCATTTTTAAAACTTGTTTGATAGAAATTTTGTACATTTTATACAACACGTTCATAAAATGTAATTAAAACAAGAAATGTAAAAAACATATTTATTTTTATACCTACATATAAAATATACCCACCATTTAATTGCATATTTTTTATAAGCCATATCCTTGAATTTACCACAAATGCGTATTTGCCATTAAAGCTAGTTTAAAGTCCTTTTTTTAATAATTTTCAGCAAGGGATTGGTGTAGAATTGGTAAGAATTCTTCCTGAAACTCATCCACCTTCTTTAACAAATATTTTTGCCGAAGCTGACAACAAAGATGATGTGGTAAGTGAAAAATCCATAAATTTTACTGCTATATATCATCGTATTAAATAGACTAAACATATTTTTTCAATTTCTAATAAAAGCCTAATTATCTTCCAATTATCCAATTTTGATTATTAGAATGCAAATATTTTTATATTTTTGTTTAAGTTCTAGTAAAGCGTTCAATTTGGGTCAATGTTGTTTTATTAAAAATTTAATTTCGGTGGTGATGCAATAAAAAAAAACTTGTGAACCGTAAACGTGATATCATACATTAACAATTAATCTTGGATAATTTAAATTGGGGAAAGGTTAAATAATATCATTTCACAGTTGAGGTATTCGATTTATTCAATAACTGATTTGAATTCGAAAAAATAAATCTACATTGGAATAATTTCATGAAAAAAATCTTTAATTTGTAATATTTTCATGTAATAAAGGTCTACGACATGATAACCTTTATAAAAACAGTTATTGTCCAAGAATTGTCTTTTATTATTCGAGGTAATGTTCATAACATCCGCTACCAAACCGTCCCATTCCACTACCATAATTACAATTGTGTAATTATAGTCCTTATTTAACTTTTTTCCATTTTTATGCAGACGATAACATGCGACTGCGAATCAACGCCCGCCTTTCAATTGAAAAGCTTCCGCCAAAAAGGTGACAAAGTTGAAACGTCCCATTACCGGGTCAATGTGAACCGTTTTCGTGCTAGATTGAATATATTCTGCATTTCCGAAAAATTATTGGCCGATGTTAAGTGCGATGGTTGGCCTGAAATAAAAATCGCCCTCGCACCTGTTGGTAACATCAAGAATAATTTGGATGAAACCCAACTACAGGAAGTCATTATGTAATGTTAAACATTTTCCTATGCATTATTGTACTATGTACCATTGAACTTGACATTTTTTATATCCGATAGTGAAATACTGACGAACGCTTTAAGAAATACAGAAGTGCACTTCAATTTGGCACAATATCCAACATGTCCACGTCTAATAAGGCACATTGCCACCCCTGGACAAATACTACCAGTCCATTACGACAGCATGGTAAATTTTCCGTTCAATGTTTTTGAATGTTTTTCCAAATTTTCAATAAATAATAGCTGTGTGTTGTTTTTTTCTCGTTGTAGAACGCTTTTACATCAACACCTAATCATCAAACAGCAGCAAATATTGGTCAACTTCCTGGTGATAAACGTTTATTAGTGAAAATAATTCGTGCTACACAATTAGGAGCATCTCAAGCCTGTGTTGAACCGTATTGTGTTGTGGAAATGGACGATCCACCCCAAAAGAATCAAACTTCTGTACAAAAGAACACTGATTCACCATTCTGGGATGAGCATTTCTTGTTGTATGTTGAATAGTATTGTTTTTTTTAATACATATGTAGGAAAAATATGATAGAGTTAATTTTGTTGAAAATATTTGGGTTAATGTGAATTTATTTAATGCATTTATGATCATTAATAAATATTATGGTTCCAATTTTAAAAATTACCCGCATATTAATATTAAAATTTCTTTAAATTATATATTAATTTAAATGATTGATTATTTATTTGAAATTTACATTAAGTCATTGCATATTAAAATAAGTAAAAGAAACAGTAATTAATTGAGTAAAATTAAATAAAATTGTATATAAATATAGTAGTTTCGCTATATCTTTGATGCTCCGTCACCAATTGTAATTGTACGAACTAATCCAATAATTGTGAGTCAAAAAAGAAACTATGTTCATTAATTAATACGAATTTCTCAAGTTTTACTTGAATGTAAAAGGCATGTGGGGGACTGCGCTAGTCAAATGTTTGTAGAAATTCATAAAATGACGAATTGTTCGCGAAATACGTATATTCTTAATAGAGCTTTAAATGATACGTAGTGAAATATAAAAAGTAATTAACACAACTAAATATTTTCCATACTCCGTATAATATTAAATATGTATAATATAATCATAATTATCATATCAATAAAACTAATTGTAATATCGTAATAAATTTGCTTGCAATGGGAACGTGCTTAAGAATATGTTTGTTTTACAAAGACGACTAGCAGGATGTTTTTATTTTCAAAATTTTAATATTTGTTTAGCTTGGAGTTGATAACGTCTTTATAAAAAATATTAGCTTATATAATAATGTTAAACATTATTAATTATTTAATTGATCATAAAAAGTTTATTTTATTTAAAAATATAGCCATTATAACAATAAATTATATCGATTTATCGATTTACGTAGTCATATAAATATTTTCATGGAATTTTTACAGTGATTTGACGCCAAGAACAGCGGAGCTGCTGTTTGAAATTTATGACCATTCTACAAAACCCCCGAAGTTCCTCGGCTTAGGTATAGTAGGTATTGAAGAATTATTGATAAATCCAGCCCAAAGACAAATTATTTCATTGCAAAGTCATCCCTCTTTTGAAAATGAAGCTGTATCTGGAACTCTCACAGTAGAGGTAAAACTTTCTGTATAATTTGTACACTTTGTAAATTATTTAGTGTTTGTTTCCATTAGTTTTTGTTCATCGAAGGTGCAGATATACCAAATATAGGAAATAATCAACCTTACAAAATTAAGGAATCAATTCGTACTCCATCCCCTAACAAACCAAGAACTCTAAATTCTCCCTTCCATGGTAACAATTCACGTACACATTTATTACATCGTTTTATTAACAAATTTATGTTCATTTCATAGAAAATCTCACAAATGGTAACCACTTTGGTCCATCTTTGAATAGTTTTGAGCCAAAACAAAATTCCACTCCCAATAAAGATACTTTAATAATACACAGTGTCCAAAGAGTAAGTATTTAACAATTAACGACTAAATATTTACTATAATTGAATTGTCCTTTCCAGCAACCATCACAAAGGCTAGTGAAGGTAAGATAATTTATCTTAAAAAAAAAGGTTTTGCATTCATTTAACCACAGCTTTTATATTAATTGTTTTTGTGTGCCTTTTTCTATTTTTCTTTTAACTAACATTAGGTTGAACTAAAAGATGGCAGTTGGACGGAAATTGAACGTACTGAAATCAATCAGTCCAACAATGATGCTGAAATAACAGACGTTACAAATGGTAATGCTGGTGGTGATCAAAATGGGACAGTTACCAGCGAAAGTGATGTACCAAAGGTTTGGCTTTTTTTTCGTGAATTTTTCCACTAATTTTTAATACTAGAAACTTGTTGTTTTTTAAATAAATTTGTTAATTGTACTTATTTTTAGACTGGTGATATTTCCGCGACTGGAACCCTTCAGTCGCAAGCACCCACCGAATCAGAATTCCGTGGTAGACCACGTAAACGAAGAGACTTCTTTGGCACTATCAAAAGACGTTTAGGTAAATCGAAGAATCGTTCCAAATCGGCCGGTCCGGACAACGATTATGGCCGTGATGATTCATTGAACAGATCTGTATCAGCAGATCGTAGTCGAAACAATGACGATAGTATGAAAAATGAAATCAAAACTAATAAATTTTATATTTTAAATTGATTTTATTTGAAGGTTTGCGATTAAATGTGCCTGGTGGACGTTCAATGGATGAAACGTCAAGACGATCCAGTTTATCGGAAGCGTCTGGTCTAAGTAGTGCCTCAACAAGAACGTACATTAACGAAGCGAGTACACTAGTTTTAGAAACATTAGAGAATGGTATTAAAAAACATTATTTGGTACCGTTATCATTAGCACAAAAGTCCAAATGGAAGAAAAAAGGAGTTAAATTGCATATTTATAATGATCACACTTTTGTTGCCAAACATTTACAAGGGTAAGCAAGAGTGTTGCTTTTTTAAATAGTCGTATATTAAATTATTAAATTGAATAGTGGCACCGTTTGTCAAGTTTGTGCAAAGAGCATAGCACGAAGATTTGGAAAACAAGGGTACGAATGTAGAGATTGTCTATTAAAATGTCACAAACACTGCCACGTTAAAGTAAACGATAACTGTCCCACATCTACGATACACAACATTGAATTGTAAGTATTTTTAAACTAAATTCAAACTTGTTTTTATAAAATTGTTCCATAAATATTAATTATATTTGTTCCTATGGATCCATGCTACCGGTTTTGAGTGAATAATTGGTAAGATGGGTGTGTTTTCAAGTATTTCGATTTTTATTTTGCGTATTTAGATATGTTAAAGCTTGCTATATTTTACTAACTGTAGTTTTCATGTACAGTTTCATTGATTCATTTTATAATGTGGTTTGTTTATGGTAAATTTTCAGATCGTACATCACAAACCCTTATACCGACAAGAATATTTCATTACTGTAAAAGAAAAACTACCGCAGGTTACCAAACACATTATTTCTTTTAAACGGGTAGTTTAGTGTTACTTAAATTTAAGTCAAATAAGCACAAAGTTCTTAAGCTTGATATTATGATTACAAAACATTTTATTTTTTTTATTAACAATAAAAGTCTTTATTTTTATTACATTTATTTGTTACTATTTATCGATTAACATGTTCAAATTTTATTATTTATTTATTTGTAAATAATTGTTTGTTATTATTTACAGTTATTTGTGTTTTTTCTGTAGTACTTTTTAAAAAACTTAAAAGAATATATATTTATTGTTACAACTTTTAATATTTACTGCTTTAATGCACAATTTGTGTATTTGGATACAAATATAACGCAACATAAATGTTTTATTTTTCTGTATTTGTAAGTGCCTGTATTAATTCAAAAAAAAATCATTCTGTATGATTATTCTTACTTATATATTATTAAGGGTGTCCAGTTCTCTACCCCAAAAAAATGTGGTGTAAGTTTCAAGATTTATATATATTGAAGTTTTTCTTTTTTAATTGAGAAACAAATTATTGTGAATAAAATGTATGCATTTTAAATTTTTAAATGTTTATTTCAATTGCATCGACCTATTCCCAAAACAATTACCCACTTTTATATTTAGTGAGTAAAATTGTGTTTCAAAAAGGACAAGGCTGATAATTAATGAGTGTTTTCCATATATGCAACATTTAATTAGCATTTTAGAAACGCTCATCACCTGCTGAGTAACAATTGGAAAGCAGTAAATAAGTTATTAATTATTATTATCTATTGTCGTGATGTGTAGACAATCATTTAAATTTAAAAACTATATGCAATTATAACATTGAAATAAATCTGTAATAAAAACTTTATTAATTGATATTTTACAATTTAAAGTAGGAAAAAGGAGAAATCGAACGCACAGTTTACTCAGGGACGGACTAAAACATATGGGACTGGAAATTGCTTTGCTAGCAATTTTTCTAGATATTTAAAAAAACTGCTCAACCGACTCTGTGAAAACATCACTTGTTTATTCTCCGAACTTTAGCAATAGTTGTAAGGTTCTAATATTATTTGAAAATTGTTCAGCGGTACGTAAATAAATGTTCATAAAACCGTGAATTAAATAAAAGATTAGGTAATTAAATTTTAAAAATTTTCTGGTTTTCCATGTTACTCATCAATTATATTTAATTTTGCAACCATCATTATTATGTATTACGTGCTTTTGTTTACGGAAAAAGATAAAGTAAAATTATCTAGTTATACCGTTAAAAAATTTATCGAAAACTAATCAAATTTTATGTTCATTCACCTGTTATAAACGATAAATAATGTGACAGTCCTACTTATTTAATTCGATAATAACATTCTACAACAAAATAAAACTTGTTACAAATTTTACAGTTAAGTATAAAAGATTTCTCAAAAATTTAAACAAAAAACAGACATGTGGAGGATATATTTAGATGCAAAGAAAAAACCCTGAACTATTTCAACAATTTATCTTTCTTCTCCACAGTTTAGTTCATTAAAATCTAAAATAGTTTTTTATTTAAAGTGCGATATTTAGCGAATCTAAATTTAAATTTCGTACTGCGTTTAAATTAGCAATTCGTTCATTGAGTCTGTACCGTTTCGATAACTAGCAGAATAAAACTCAAGATCAGTACTCCGAGTGCACAATCGAACATAGTATAGTGGACGTAGTAAAAATGACAGTAAATTTCACTTCGTTTGTCAGTCAAATGCTTTGCAGTCGCTTGTCCGCACCTTGTAACAAAAAAATGTAGTAAAAAACACAACAGTCTTTTTAATTTGTAGTGAATAAGTGCAACTAATACGTAAAACTAACAAATATTCCAGTAAGTACTAAGATTTCAATTGCTTTCCAATGGTAGTGTGAATTTAGTGGAAAAATTCTTGTATTTTAAGGTTGATGAAATTTTTTTCGCTTGAGTCATGGACGAACCTAAAGAAAAACCAGTAGATAACGGTGAAAGTGCCAATATACCCGAATCCCCAAAACCATTAGCATTCACAATCGACTTCGGCAATGGAAAATCATTCGATACACAACGCCACAAAACGATGATGGACAAATTTCAAAAAAAACACAGACGTGGACAGTCTCTCTCCAAGCTTGACGACACCCCAACTAAAACACACCCTCCACTAACCGGAACTTTGTCTAGAAAATCCAGTTTTCAATCAGACACTCCAATATCCGATTCAAATAAACGGCCCGACATGGTATTACCATTGAAAAACGTTACATGGGACAGAATGACACAGTCCGTACCAAATGCCGCAGGCCTAAGCAGCATAAACAGTCCGGAAATTGAACTGAAAGACGTGTCCAGTCCTGAATTGGATCTCATCAGTCCCATCAGTCCAACAATAAACAATAAACAGCTCTCTAGTCCCGAATTGGAAACGAATAACGATGAAAATGTATTTATTGATGGTGCGGAATATGATTTCGATAAATCGGACACAGTTAGTGATGCCGGCACGTATACATTAGATGCAGACAATTATACAGAAGAACAAAAAGCCCGAATGAGTATAGACAGAGAATTTAAAATTGAACAAGTTTCATTACAAAAGAAAACTGAAGAATATGTACGTAGTTTAGCACAAACGAAAGAGAATCAGAACAAATTCAACTCGAAAGATGTTAGCAAAGGTGTGCAAATGATTAGTTTAAGTGATAGTGAGGGTAGTAGTAGCTTAAAATCACCAACAGTGCGTAATAAGTTTGTTCAAACACCACAAAAACAAACAACTAATAAAGTTTTATCGCCAATTTTGTCACCAACACAAAACGTGTCCATTACAGAATCCGTCAAGAATGATACATTAAACAACGAAAATGACAATTTCAATCAAACTGTTACGAAAATTCTCTATCCTAGTGAACAGGCGAAACGTGATGGTTTGGATGAGATGGCCGATCAAGGTACCATCATTTCAGTTACATCTAGTGGTGCATTCCGTTCGAAAAATGACCAGAAAAAATCTCATCAACGTAAATACAGTTTAAGTAAATCGGAAATACAAGTACAAGCCTATATTGATGATAAAATTGTACAAGAAGAAATTGTTCCACGGAAATCTACACCGAATTTATCATCAAACATTGTAAATGTACAAAATATTCCAATGAAAAATGGCGATCAAAATGGTAAAACGTCCCCATCGAAAATACCATCACCAATCCATACACTTTGTCGGCCGCGTAGCCGTAACGGCTTAAATATAGATTTATCGGATGCTAGTTTAGATACGGAAATAATTTTGAAACCGACACAAAATTATATAAACTCGCTACAACAACGTTTATCATTGGATAATAGTGATCCAGATAGTGATTATGATACGAAATTTGGTATAAAATTAAATAATACAGCACATTTATTAAAACAAAAGGCATCACATACGCGACACAATTCACTTGATGATAGTACAATGAATAATAAACTGGAACACTTTCAAAATAAGAATCTATTGCAAAGTATTGATCAAACATATAGTAATTTGTTGAATCAATATGGTTCGCCGAATAAATTTATGCATAAAATTCAAAATTCACCAAATAATAGTCCAATTAAACGGTCTAGTAGTTTTTCAACAAAAAATCAAATCAATACAAAAAATACGAATATAATAACACAAAAAGAGAGTAATCTATGTAATTCACCATCTGCAATTCAACGATCATCTTCTACGGCTTGTATAAAACCGAATTTCATACCAGCAAATCGTCGTTCAAGTATCACAACAGCCCATCAAGATCACCAAAAAATCGATCGTAATCAATTTGGTGATACAGAATCCAGTTCGGAAGATGATTTCGATAAAATGGTACAGAAACGTGCCAATATTACGAATACAAGATGTAATCGTGCATTCAGTTTACGTCGTGCCCGACTAGATGAGCCACTTCAACCGCCTTTAAAATGTCCAAATACACCAGAAATGCGAAGAAAATTACAGACAGATGGAAAAATGGAAAGAGCTATTTCGGTTGATCGAAAACCAGTTAGAACGAATGAAGTACAAAGTAGATATTTGCAGAATATTAGTAAAAGGACGACAACAAGTACGGGATTAAAGGGTGATTTGTTGGTGAAAAATGTGCCAAAGACTGTAACAGCATGTAATAGTGTAACGAAAACGAATTTAACGAAAACACCAACATTTTCACGAACAGATAGTGGACGATTCAGTATGAGAGTTGGAAATAGTAAACCCCCGGTTTCGAATTCGGCCAAAGGACTTAAAAAGGATGCTGGAGGAAAAGGTGAGTTTTTCAAAAAAAATTCAATATATGTACGTATAGCTTGTCGTTAAAAGAAAAAAAAGGGTATTCTGGTCACTGGTGTCTGAAACACGTTCATTATATGCAAATCAGACAGGATCGGCTTTAGAAACTACATGTTTAAATTTTCCTATTTAATAAATGAGTTCGGATATTTAGGAGCCGGTCCTGCAAACAGATGCATTTGAAATTTCAAGCGAGATTTCAAGTATGTTTTTTAGTATCATTGAACTTGTATTTAATTTAAAATGCAGCATGCACCAAAATACTAATAAAATATTTTTGTAGGCGCGCTCATAAATATATTTTGATGTAGTTAATAAAGTATATAATTTTATTCGTTTTTAAGATTAAAATAAAAATATGTAATGCGATATAAAAATGGTTTGATGGCGGCTACCTGAACTGACTATTTCTAATTTTCTATCTTCACTTTTCTGAATTATTCATTTGTAGAAAGATTTATTAATTTTATAGAGCATTAAATTTATGCCCATGAATAATAATAATAATATCATAATTTATTATATGATAGGTATGTTTAGTATTTTTTTTTTATTATGAATGAACACATTTTTAAAAGCATTAACAATCGAGTTAACAATTAAGTAATTTATGCCAATTTAAGATTGTTATCATAAAAATATTTCTTTCTCTTTGTATTTTAAAGGAAAACGAAAGTTAACAACCTATGGATGTAATTTAATCACCGTAAGCATTATTATTATTATTATTACTTGTATAATAGTGAAAAATAATTGCGACATATTATGCTTTTATGAAATATAATTATCGAAAATATAAGTTAAGATATATTGTTTATTTTGCGATTAAAAGTTTTTCTTTCCACATAGATTTGTTGAGTAAAATTCACGTTTATTTATGTTGAGTAATTTAGGGTCGTTTCAAGTTCATTTCTAAACTCCATTAACTTTAAATAGATGTATATTTAGGTTTTGTGATTGTTTAGATAAATCTTTTTGTCAAATTCTTTTAATAAACATCCTTTAATTGTATTTATTTTGTGTATTTAATAATAATTAATGAATTGTTCTTTAGCGAATGTTTTAGAACTAGTTTTATCTGAATTTCGTTATCATTTAATACCAGACGAATTGAAATTGAAAATTCAATTAATTATTAAAACTGGGAATCCGTCCAGTGAATCGATCCTTGCAATTTCTAGTAGCGTATTTTATATAGAGAAAATAAACGAATTATTTACTACATTTGTATACCCGTAAATCAATTTTATTTTTCGTACAGGTAAAAAATGTGGTGGTACAAGAAGTAATTCATCCCTTAGTAGTCGTGAAGTAGAATTTCAAAATTGGAAAAGACGAAAAAGTTACGATCCAATGAAGGCGGCTGCCGAAGGAAAAAAGAAGGAAATGGCAAAAAGACAAAATCAAAATATTATGACACAATCGTATACAGAATCGAATCATAGTCAAGACAGTTCACCATCACATTCAAGTTCTGTACATCGTTCACAGGTAAAAGAGTTATTCAATAAAGTTTTCTTTTTGTACTTGATTTTGTATTAAAGAAAATTTGCCATGAATTTATTGCTTGAAGGTAAATAGTTAGTCAATTGTTTAATTAAATATTTATGAACTGATTGTGATAGGAAATAGGATTTAAGCATGTTGTTGATTCAAGTTTTATTTCTTTTTTTGTTTGCTTATAATTTAGGTTACATCTTTGCTAAATAATATGGTTAATGGTGACCTTTGACTACTACAGACACAACTTCTACTAGTTTCAAGTTTTTTAAATAATTTTGTTCTTCGTAAGTTAGTGACTTTCTGGAGCACATACTAATACAATATTTTTAACTAATTATTCACTGTTTCCAAGTCCAGCCACTGTGAAATGAATTGTCGACAAATACTGGATAACAAACAAAATTAATCGTGAAAAAATTACAACAAATGATTTTATAATCTATTGATTTATTATTATCTCGTTTATTGTTCAAATAAATGAATAAATTTCAATCTTATTTGGATTATATCGATAGCCTGAGCAAATATTTCTATGAGAATTTTATTTATAGGAATGTAAATAAACAGATTCATCGTTCAAATATCCAGAAAATTTCCTTTCCAGAGTCTGGACTAATTCACTAATTAATTTTAATAATAATAATTTCGTACACATAATTTTCTATATTTCCTAGCACTAACAATCTAATTAGTACTAATTCATGGTGACGGTTATATTTATAACAAAAAATGATGAAAATTAGATTTGTTTAAAAATAGTAATAACTGCACTTGAATAATAATAGTGCACTTGAGATAATTTACAATTATGATGGTAGTTTTCTTTTTTAATAATGAAGTAGCAGCACGCACATATTTAAATTAAAAACAATTTCCCTTTAAAAAAAATTAATGGAAAAATCTCTATTCATTCTCTCTATTGTTAGTTCAATAAAACTTGTATTTTAAAAAGAGAATTGTAAATAATTGAAAGTTGTGTTGTTTCTCTTTTTTTAATCTTCATTAGGTAATTTATGCTACAAGGTTAATGAACAATATGTTAGTAAATTTATCAACTATAGATATACTCAATTGCAAATCAACTCTTTAAATAATGCATATAGAGCGTAAAATTGAATCAAAACACGAAATTTGCTTTATATGTGCTTTAAATGATTGTTTTCGAAATTAATTTGAATTTTCTATTGAAATATGTATATGTTTTCTTTTTATTAGAGCTTTCATGGAACAGCTGCATTGGAACATCATTTAATTAGTTCAGAAGATGAAGATCTTACTCTGTCTGCTGATGAAGGCTTTAGTCCACCAACTCCAAGTCCTTGCGAACTAAGTCCGGCTAGGGCTAGTATTCGACACACTCTTTGGGAAAGAATTCACCATTAGAAGTATATTTGTTGGTTACCTTTATAATTCATTTTTGTGAAATACAACAATGATATTTTTAGGAGTGTAAATTGTTATAATTACTAATTAGACATAAATCGTATGTAGGTAATGTGAATCTTTTTTATATATATCTCATTTAAATTTATGAATATTGTATAGTTTATGTGTGAATTTCGATATAATGGACAGAGTGAATTAATTTATTACTAAATTATTAATATTTGGCGCTCAAATACGACAAATTCTAACTTCCAATTAAATATATTTTAACATTTACATAATAGTGTTTATACTGTGATATGTGTATTAGCTGTCCATTAGAGCAATATTATTAAACTGCTAGTTATTTATTACCTACATACCGATTCATATAATTCTAATTGAAATTATTTTATTAATTCTATTATGCATATCAATTACATCACCCACTACCATAATTAGTTAATTTCTCATTCTTTATTTTTATTGTAAAAAAAATTAATTAAATCGTTCTATTTTTTTATTGTTCTATGTATTTGATTATGTTCTAAATTAAATTCTCATTATTATAATAATAATTATTAAATTGCGACTAATTCTTGATGCAAAACGTCTATTAGTTAATGTTACTTGTATTATTTGTTAAATGTGTTAAAATATATTAATCGAAATGTGATTTTACAATCTGAGATTACGTGCAAATATTTTTATTAAATTTTTGCTAAAATTTATAATATAAAATGCTTGTTGAAACAACAAAAAAAATCATTACCTTTAAACTTTTGTTCAAGCTTCCATTTTGAATATATAAAATATCTGTTTTTGTACTATATTTAAATCAAATTAAGTTTAATAAAAATTTTATGTAATATTTTTTATAGATAACGTGTTGTATTGTATTATTATTATCATTGCTTTGTATAAAATAAATGAACATGACATAGAAGGATTATTTTTATTCCATTACCAACAGGAATTTTACACTTTTTCATGTTTGTTCATATGTAAATGTAGTTGAGGAATATTTTTTAAATTTTCCCCACACTTTTGGCATTTTAAAGGTAAGTTAAGGTATTCTTTGTAAATTTGAGGACTCTTAAATTTTAAATTACCATTTTTTTCTAGTTCTTCAATAACATCTAAAAAGTTTTAAAACGCAAATAATTGAACGAATTTTGTGAGATATTTAGTTATAACAGTTACCTTCCGAATTTATAAAAAATTTGGTATTAAAACTGTTAAAATGTTTCTTGTTCTTAAGATGAGAAGAACAAAAATCATCACTAATCACATGTAAATGTAGTTGAGACATGCTGGGTTCAGAATGATAGCCAATTTTAAAAGTTCTTCCATTATGATCTATTTTTTTAACTAATTCTCTCGCAACAATGTCCATATGTTTTAATAAGCTTAAATGATTCTTATTAATCTCACGAATACTGTTCATACGTTCATTTGGCAGTACTAAATAATGAAATTTAGCTTTTGGATAGACGTCTTTTATTATTGTTATTAAAGTGTCTGTTTCCACTATATATTTTGGATCTTTCATTGTTGTCAACAAACCTAAAGACCAGTGATTCATGTTTTTCGCTTGTTTTTTGATAGGCTCTTCTTTTGAGGAATCGGTTCGTTGCCTTTTTGGCATGTTTATTAAATTGTGTTTATTATTTTGGTAAACAAAATTGTAAATATAACCTCAGTTTTCAAAGTTTTAAAAAAATTAAAAAATAATAACAACCTGTAATGATGAACATGGGTTCTGCCATCTATTGGATATTTATCAAAATTAGATAACACAATATAACCTAAAAACTCAAAAAGTGGTCTTAAAAAAGAGGCGCTAATATTGGTTTATAAATGTAAATATTACATTTGATTCAAAGTAATCTATAAATAAATACATTTATTGACCTTTTTAGATGTCGGCTAATGAAGAAGAACCATCCTCTGAAAATTCCCAATCATATTTCAAACCTTCATACGTTCTAATAGCGGTGGATACAGAAGAAGCTATGTTTATAAAAGATGAAAACAGTTATTCTCCATTCTCAAACGTAATGAATGCTTGCTACGAAATAGCCAATTCATTGTTATTTGTAAAAGACAAGAAAAGCTGGAGCCAGTTTGCAGTAATTCTTGCTAATAATGATAATGAAAAGTCTACTTTTATAGATTTCAAAGATAATCTATTAGACACTATTAAACTGTTGAAAGAGAAACGACTACTTAAAAATGAGGAACTGGCAAACCAATATAAAAGAAGTGGAGATTTCTATTTAGCTGATTTTTTATTACAATGTAAAAAAAAGTTTGAAGCTATTAAAACTGATGTTTTCTTTAAAACGCTTATTTATATCACAAATGATGATAATCCAGTGAAAGGTGATTCAAATAAGCGTTATACTGCTTTGAATGAAGCTAAAAACATCAACGATAGTAATATTAGATTCCAGTTGATTTCAACAATTCGTGATTTTAATCATAACCTGTTTTACAATGAGTTATTTTCTATAATATCTCCAAAACTTCCAATTGAAGAGGAAATTTGTTTGGATGTAGAAGGATTGATTGCAAAATTGTCTTCTTTGATACGTCCAAGATTTAGAAAACGCAAAACTTATTTTTACCTATCTAAAAACGATTTAGGCCGATTTTTGAAAGTTAATATTATTGACTTTATAACTAAAGTTAATTTGTTTAATAATGCTATGATGATGCGTTCAACAAAAACTTTAGTTAAGAAGAAATACACGTCAGATGATACGGAAATAAGTGACTTTACTAATCGCATCGAAATAAAATTTGGCTTATTGAATACAGTTACGCTATCAAAAGACAAACTTCCCCAGTCAAATGCCCCCGTTGGCTTCCATTTGGTTTGTGTTTCGAATAGAATATCAACAATAGGATTTGTACTTGACGAATCATGTCCTTTACTTACTGTTGATCCAAAAGAGGAACTTTCCGCACATTTCAACACACTTTGGCAGTATTGCGTTGAAAAGAATAAAGTATTAATTTGTGGCCGAAAATGTACACGAGTGGGAAGAATATCCTACGAAGAACTGATTCCGAAGTACGTTAATAATACGAAAATGTTCCTTATACGAACAATACCTGCGTTTAATCATACCCAGATTGCACCTGTGATGAAAATAGAAGAGTCTCTATTATCTTCTACTCAGAAAGATGTTATTGACAAACTGATTGATAAACTTAGTTTTTCATACCATCCACAAATGTTGCCTAATATGTCGTATGATTTGAAAGCACGTTATGTGAAAGCTAAATTATTAGACGAAAAGATTGATGATGACGATGTAGTGGAAGTTACTGATAATGATACTATCGATGAACGGATTAAAGATATAATTTTAGAATTAAAGAATGAGTTTAATTTCAAAGAAGATGATAGTGGCAAATTTAAACGGAAAGCCACAGCGTCCAATGCCGGCCAATCAAAGAGAACCAAAAAATAAATTATAATATACTTATATTATTTGCATTTGTATTAACTATTAATCATAAATATTGTTTAATTTAGTGTATGAAAAAATATTTTCAATTAATAAAATTTACGTATTATATTTATAAATAATCTTAAACACAACGAAAAATAATTAAAACCAAAGATCTCCAGCATCCTCATCTTCTTGCATAGCTTCTTGTTGAGTGTTATCTCTTTCATCTTCACTTTCACTTACTGCTAAATCATCGTGTATTTTCATGGCAGAATTTTGTTGATCACCACTGGAATCTAAACGATTTTCATCTTCCACTTTCCGTATTGGTAAGCCAGACATTAAGAAATCGGATGGATCATAATTCGGATCCACGTCCATACTTTCTTCTACAAATTTATTATATACGTATAAACAATATCTATTATTCATTATTATTTCATACCTTTATAAACTAGAGGTTCAGCACTATCACCTTCGTTTTGTTGATAATAACCCATAGTGCCTAATTGGACCATTGCTTCGGCAGCTTGTTGACTGTCATCATCGGCACCTGGTTCTTCAGTGGGCATTTCAGCTGATATTAAAATACCCTTTTGATCATCTTCAAATTCATTCAAAGGCACTTCATCCAATTCTTCTTCACTGGAGAATTGTAAGTCTTCTTCCAATATGGCGGCATCATCTTGTTTTGCTTTTTTCTTGGACTTTATTTGTGGTTTCACATCTACAATACTATCTTCTAGCCCTTGAATACCTCCTTCTACATCTACGAAATCATAATCGTCCATTTTCATTGACGAAGAATGATCAGGACTGCTTGTTTGGCTCTAAAAAAATAAACAAATAAAATCAAAATGTTATTTTGAATTATTAAAAAAAAAAAATACCGTTCTATCAGGTTCTGCGATCGTATAATTCTCTTCGTCGCCACCCATCCAAGTTTGATCATCATCTTGCATTGCTCTCTCTTGGGCCAATGATATTTTATTTTCTAATTGAGTTAAATGTTCATCATACTAAAAATAAAATCAAATTAAATATATTTCAAAATAAAAAAACAGTGTCTTTACTTCGTCCAATGTTGCTTTGCATATCTTCACTAAGGATTCGGCTTTTTCCGTAAATGGTGATTCTTTTCCATTGTATAATACACAATTTTCTAAAATCTGTTCAATGTCCACCAAAAATTCATGTCTACTATGATATTTATGAGCTGCCACACGTTTCGATATCGTTTCCAAATCCATTGGCCGTTTAATTATATTATAATAGTCTTTAACTAATTTTTTATTTACTGGTTTTAGGAATGGCCATGCTTCTGGTATTGTTTTCAATTTTGTATTTACTACATTGTCTAAAATAAATGTTAAAGCAACTTGATCGTTGTCATCCAATAATGGATTAATTGCTTTTTCAAGTCGCATTAAACGATCTTCTTTCTCTCCTAATCTTTCAACACATTTATTAAGCATTCGTTGTGCCGCCACAGTTAAACTACTTTTAGGACCTACGAAATGTGTTGGAAAAATTAAAATATTAATTTACTAGGAAAATTTTCAGTAAAAATACCATTGTATAAAGTTGAATTCTCGACAATTTGATTAACATCAGCTAAAAATTCTTCACGACTCTGATATTTCTTTTGACGTAAATTATCACGTATTGTTTGTAAGTCCATTGGACGTTGGATAATACGATGATAATCCATAACCAACTGCAATAAAACAAATAACTTGTATTATGTAAAAAATGAATCAATTCCACTTACTTTTGGATTAACAGGAAACAGAAATGGAGACACATCGGGCATATCTCGCATTTCGTTTAAAATATTCTCCAAAATTGTTGATAAAACAACAACTGGATCGGTACGACGTCGATTTGCTGGCCGATTTTGACGTTTCAAATAATCACAATGCAATTCAGAAACACCACGACGTCTTTTCTTGCCACTCATCGCTTCTTTTGGTACTTTCAGCAACAAAGTACGACGTTTCATTTCTTCAGCATGCTAAAAATAAAAATCAAACTTATCAAAACCACTACTTTAGTTAATTTATTAAACGTACTTTTAGTAATTTTCCTGATAATTTCACTTTAGTTCCATCAACATTCACTAAATCTTCATCGTCTGTATTCAACTGCTTTTCGATTTCTTCCTCTTGTTCTTCAGTCATTGCCACATTCATTGGCGCTGAATTGGAACCGGAATTTTGATACAATGGACACGCTTTATTCGTTCTCATATGTCCAACATTTCCACAAGCACCACATTTTAATTTCAAATCTGGTTTTAATTTCGTCCTACGTTTCGGTTTATTCGGCGAAGCATTCAGTGATTTACTTGTTGATGGAGTGATTGTCGTCGGTGAAGAATCATTTGGATTACTTAGTTTTTCACTTGGTACATTTGGTGTTAAATGAGATTGATGTGCAACATTATTCAGTCTCTCTTTTTCTTGATTCCTCTTAATACGTCTCAGTTGTTCTTGAATTCGACGTTTTTCACGTTTCATTTCCTCTTTTTGTGCTTCATCCAATGTTGCAAACTGTCTGATAAAGTTCTCATCTTTAGTTGTTCGAATTCGTACGTAAGCATCAATTACAGCTGGTTTTCGTACAATTTCTACACGCGTATATTCTCTACCTTCTGGATTACGGAACGTTCGAATAATTTTCAAAACACGTCCCTGTTGTGCAAAGCTTTGATCTTGATTGTCATCGTCGTCTTTTTTCTTGTCTTTGCCTTTCTTATCGTCACCTTCCATAATCATTTTACGTAATTCTTGTCGTTCTTGTTCTTCACGCTCCAACGATAGTTGTGTACTAGTTTTCTTGTTTGCCAACATATTTTCAATATTTTTACCCATTTCCTCGATATCTTCATCACTGTCTTCATCAGAACTTTCACCCTCATCAGTACTAAGCACTTCTGCACTAGCCAATACACGATTTTGTAAATCGAAAATACGTTGACATTCTTCTTTGTAACGTTCCTGATGTTCTGCTATTGAAAAACGATTTCCACGTGAAAATTTATCCATTCCTTCTTCACCAGCTTTAGCTTTTTCCGTTGACAATGTTCGTACCACATCAATTACCTCCCAACGTGACAATTTTTTAATTTCCTCTTCAGGTACACCGAATTTTCTTAATAAAGCTTTTGCATTATTCAATGATAAACGTCTTAAATCGGCATCAGTGCCTGTTACCGTACGTTTCGGTTGTGATTCTTGTTCTTCTTTACTTTGTGTCGGTTTATTTGGTACACGTACATAACTGAAACCTTCTCCACATCCGGTGGGATCAGCTGGACCAGTTAATTGTAGCAAACATTTGCCTTTCATTGCTTGAATATAAGCTCTAGTCGTATTCCATGGTGCCACTTTCACTTCATCATCCATTTTCAATTGCATCTCTTCATCATCATCTTCAGCTGGTGTGAATAGGAACTTTTCACCGTAACCGGCATCTTTAAGACGTTGTTCAGCCGCCACCATACTGAAATAGGCACAACATTGTTCCGGCGACACCATAGCCCTAATCTCTTCTTCAGTTGGTAAACGAAATTCCGGTTTTATAACCCACCAATTCGAATCCATACCAGTACGTTTAAAATCTGCACACAATTTCAATCGTTTTCGAATACTACTTTCCGAATGTGATGGAAAGGCACGTTTAATATCATCCATTTTAATCCTACGCGGATTATCACGACTTTTCCAAAACAATCTATAGATGAAAACTTGTAAGAAATCACGCACAAAATTATTAGCACGTTTCGAATTCGGCCCTGGTACCTCGTACAAAGGACATTGTTGTCCAGCCACGTACAAAGAATCAATTTCTCTTATATAGTATTGCTGTCTTGTACGAATAACAAGAAAATCAGTTTGTGGTATGAGATGTTCATAAATTGGTGCACGATACATATTATTTTCAACAGCTTGAATCGATTGACCAGGATGTAAAATACCAAGAAATGGTGATGTATGTGCATAAGCCGTTTCACCATATCGATATTGTGGTGGATTTGAATCTTTTGCTGCTTTCCTTTTATAATAATTCTTGATTTTCGAACACATACCAACTTGATTCATTAATGGTGGATGTTCTTCACAAAATTCAATTAAAATTAAATCACCATCACGACCAGTTAGATCTTCCGGTGTACGCATAAAGAACACATCACCACCACCGGATGCCATCCGTTCGGTTTCACGTTGTTTTGCCTTCTTTTTAATATGTTTAATTAGTGGCATAACTGTATGTGGTCCAGGATCGGCTAAAACACCATGCGAGAATCGTTTCATTGGTGGCCGATGGAAGTTTCGTAATCTCATTGGACCCATATGGGTTTGTACAAATGGTGTTCTCAATTCAACCACTGGCGTTGAATGTTGTATTAAATTACCACCACCAACTTTTAAACGTAATGTAGTTTCTGATGTACGTGGCATATAGTAAATATCATTGGAAATATTGAATGGATCACGATCCGGTGATTTTGGTGGTGGTGGTGGTGTGTCCTCTTGTAAAACATTTATAACACCCGCTTTGCCTAATAAAATTTTCGATTTTTTCACATGCGGATGTGGTATTTTTACTTTAACTGGTGTCGCTTGTCCAGCTATTTGTTTTGATGGATCTATGTCGTCCGGAATGCCAAGAATAATATTCTCATCGTTCGGATCTAGTGTTAAAATCGATGGTTTTGGTACGGATTTCATATTTTCTGCATCCCAAATTACGTCATCTTCCCAACGACCGTAAACGAGGTCCTCATTTTCCACTGGAAATATCGAATACCACGTATCGTCTTGTTCTTGATCCGGCCGATTTTTATTCAATAAAATTTGTGCTTTCGATTTCATACCAGTAATTGTGGGCGCTGGCATTGGTGTCATTCGTACAGTTGTACCACTTTTGCCCGGTTGGCTGAATGCTTGAGCAGTACGATTTCCACTACTCGGCACCCAGCCAGCGGCATTCGTTTTCGAATTCAATTTTTGTATTACTTTATGTTTGATGTCATTGCCATCCCATACAACATCATCTTCCCAATGTAACTGTGTAACCATTAGAAAAGCATCATCGGGGAAGGTGGCACCTTCTTCGGGCTCGTTTTTTATTTGCGTTTCTTGTTTAATGGCTTCTTTTTGGAATTCCTTTGTTTTAAAGCCATAATTAAATCCATCACCAGATTCTGGCACATCAAGCATATCATACCAGATTTGTGCTGGACCGAAACGCCAATCGGCCGCTTTTGGGCCAGATTCGTCTTTTTTCTCAGTTTCTGGTTTATTGTCAACTGTTTGTGCTTCTAATGGATTTAAAAACTTCACCTCATCGTCACACACAATTTGCTCTGGCGGTGGTTCAGGTGCATAATCGATAAACCATCCTCGATTTCTCGGTTTTTCCTCTTCCGAATTCGAATCAGAGTCCATGTGATTTGCTGTGTCTTTATGTTTACGTTTTTTTCGTTTCTTGCGAACGTTACGCCAAATATTTGGTAAACTACTTGGTTTACCAGGACCAAAAAGTCGTGAGAAACGTAAAACTTTGCCGTGTCGAAAGTCAGGAAACAGCTCAGTTACGTCCACATTAGCATATTTTGAGGGAAGCATAGCAGCCAATGGTGTTTCTAGTTTCTTTTTTTCCATTTCTTCGCATTTCGATGAATATTCCGACAAATCTTTTGGTGGAGGTGGCGGCATTAACATTTGATCGTTTTTTGGTGCTTCATCGTCTGCATCATATTCATCTTTGATTACAACCGGATTGTCGTCTTCAGCTAATTCATTTATATCAAAATAATCTTCCGCTGAAGGTGACTTAGCTCCAAAATTCAAATCATCTTTATTTGATGGGGAATCTTTTTGATTTGTATTAACTTCGCTTATAGTATCAGCCATCTCTTGCGACTCATTTTCACTATCAGAACCATCTTTCATTTTCTCTTCACCTATCATTTCCTTCAACAATGAATCTAGACCCAATCTAAAGAAATTCTGTTTATTAAAATACTTCTTAATATTGTGTACACATGAAATTCATACTTTCCAAGAGATGCTAATTGTTTTTGAGACTCTCTGTCCAAAACATCTCCTTCAAGTTGTCCCGATTCATCGATATTACCGAATAAGAACCCAGTAAGATTAACGCCATCCTCATTAGCCTGATCATCATCACTATCACCCATTTTAAATGGTTTATTCCAAAATCAATAAGTATTTAAAAAAATATACATGTAAACAAACAACCAATATTTTTTTGGTTAAGTTCCTATTATATTATTTATGTTTTTGATGTTTTTTATTTGTATATTATTATAATAAGATTTAATCAGCTAGGATTTAAGCATTGGTTTTTCGAATACTTTTCATTACAAAACGCAAACGCTTTAATGATATTTTTTTCAAATATATTCTTCTAAATTTCCAGCAAATATGCTATTTTTCTTACTTTCTTCTTCTTCAGCGTGGAACACCGTAATGTAATTTCTAAAGACTTCACAAGATGGCACGAGTTTGACTTGAAATGGGGTTGGCTATCCTGATTTCATTTAACGCCTATTTTAACATTGTACATATTTTGTATTTATAAAAAATAATGAATAATCTTTAAAATTTTAATATTTTTTGAATGAATACTGCATTTCTTTCTGGGGTTGATTGAAGAATAAAATTTATACTATTTGTAAATAATTATTCGCCATGGATGGTAAAAAAATCATTATCTCGTCAAATACGTACTTAATAACTTAATAAGTAATTTTTCAGGGCAACTTTTGATTGAATTATTATTATTATTGATAGTCCTCATAGTCGCTCGAGTTTTTTTTGTAATTCATAAAATTACCACTGGATACAGTCGACAAGCTACTACCAAACGTTTAGTACCTTCTAAAACTATAATTTGTATTGGATCTGGTGGACATACCACCGAAATGTTACAATTACTAAAAAATATCGATTTTGAAAAGTACTCTCCACGTTATTACATTTTAGCAAGCAGCGATACCACTAGTAGAAATAAAATAAAAGAGTTGGAAGAATCAAAGCAGAATCCAAACGATTATCACCTAATTTCGATTCCAAGAAGTCGAGAAGTTCATCAGTCGTACATAACATCGATTTTTACAACAATTATTTCCATAATTTATAGCATTCCATACGTACTAAAAATACGTCCCGATTTAATTTTGTGCAATGGACCAGGAACGTGCATTCCAGTTTGTATCATTGGATTTTTATTAAAATTAGCGTTTGTTACTGACACCCGAATTGTTTTCATTGAAAGTTTTTGTAGAACGAAAACATTTTCACTTACTGGCAAAATATTAATTTATTTAGCTGATAATTTTCTTGTACAATGGCTTAGTTTAAAGAGACGCTTAAAACGAGCCGAATACATTGGACAATTAATGTAAAATAAACTATTTATTGAAATTAAATAATTAACAAATAAAATATAGGTACAATTAAAACTAAAATCCATATTTCGCTCTGGTTGCCATCCTGTTGTTCTTGCTAGACGCCCATTGATTCTTCAAATCTTGTTCATTGGCTTTCGCCTGTTGTGCCAAATACGTAATATGATGTCGTTTTCTTCTGGTTGGATCCACAGGATTTTCCACTTCTTCCTTCGGGGCCAATTCAGGATCAGTTAAGGATTTTGCCATCCATATGTCTCGTTCGGGAACGATTTCTTCTTCATTTACATCGATTAATTTAATATTGCCAATAGGACGTTTAGATTTTCCAACCAATTCCTTGAAAGCTTCATTGTCCAGGCCATCGTACGGCTTTTCGGGTTCTGGTGCAATATTAATAGTCTCTTCTACAACGGCTGGTTCTTCTGGTTGAACAGTTTTCTTTTGTTTTGGACGGCCACAAACTTTCTCCCACATTTCGTCGTCAAATGTTTCAGGCATTTCAAAGTCGTCATCGCTTTCCGCATCACTACTGTTTCCTTTACTTATGAGTTTCTTTAAAATTTGCGCTTTTTTCGCAGCAGCCTTTTGTCTAATCACATTTGGAACCAGTTGTGTGTTTTGTTTTATTGGCTTTTTGTCGGTGACTACTTTTGGTACGAAACTTTTCGTGGTTAAAGGTGCACCTTGTACTGGAGGTAATATGCCTATTAAGCCACTACCTTTGGCAGATGGTTTGGCTTTTTTCGCCTTTGGTTCATCATCATCTACCGGGTCAAATTCCGACAACGATGGTATACTGATTTTTACTTTCTGTTTTTCTTTAAGTTTTTCTGTAGGTTTGTATTTAGGGATAAAGTCTTCTATTTCATCATCTTTTGTAGTATCCACTGCTTTTTCAGATTGCTTAGTGTCTGGTAATAGAGAGAACAAGTTTGTAGTTAAAGGAATATCGTCAGCAATTACAGGTGTTTTTTTAGTGATAAGCGTAACATTTGAATTTTTTTCTTTTATTTCGTTGTCCTCCTCTTCCTCACTGTTACTGCCATAATCGTATGCGACCAAGGCCATAACTTCAATATAAATTATAGATAAATAAGTTTTTTTTTCGCAATTGTATTGTTTACAAACCTTTAACCCTAAAGGTCTAGCAAGAAAGATCTGACTGTTTTTTAAGTGAAAAGTTAACTTTTTATAAATCGTTTTTTGTTAGTTAGTTATTAAAGATGATTAAAGTAAGTAGAACTATTTGCCCGTAAATTTATTATACTTTCTTGATTTTTATGGAAAAATAGTGCACATGTCTGGATTTGCCGAGATAATTTTTTTATCAAATTAAACCACAAATAACTGATTTCAAACTTTATGTGATTTATTTAATTTAAGCGACAATTTTAATACAAAATAAAGCTTTTTAATGCAAAGGACAGAAGTTTCAGAACATCGTACTGTTTGAGGTTATGTCCACATGTTTTTTATAAAATCCATAATAATTTATAATAACAGAATATTATTGCCTTTTATATTTAAAGTAGATATTTAAATTGTAAATGATAAATGTTAATTAATATTTATTGCAATATTACAATTTTATATACAATTAGCAGCTTACTTAGTTATTTTCTATTATTGATATTGGTAGCAACAAATATTGTTGGCAGCAAACTTAAAATTCAAATTCGAAATTTTACAGGGGGGTGTAAGTTTGGTAACTGGTGGAGCTTCTGGTTTAGGGAAAGCCACAGTAGAACGCTTAGTACAACAAGGAAGTCGTGTAGTTTTATGCGATTTACCTTCATCAAAAGGAAATGAAGTGGCAAAATCATTAGGAGAAGAAAATGTTCTCTTTGCACCTGTTAATGTAATTAATTACCACAAACCCGTTTTTATTTTTCTCTAATCCATTAAACTTGTAGATAACATCTGCAGACGAAGTTTCTAATGCATTACAATTAACAAAAGACAAATTTGGTAAATTAAATAGCGTAATTAATTGTGCTGGAGTTGGAGTTGCATTTAAAACATACAATTTTAATAAAGATAGACCACATGAGTTGGAAGACTTTGCTAAAGTGATTAACGTAATATTATTTTCTATCAAACAATAATCAGATCAATAAAAATACTTTGATTACAGATTAATACCATTGGAACGTTTAATGTTATTCGCTTAGCCGTTGGTTTGATAGGGAAAAACGAGCCAGATGTACACGGTCAGAGGGGAGTAGTGATAAATACAGCTAGTGTAGCCGCTTTCGACGGCCAAATGGGCCAAGCCGCATACTCGGCAAGTAAAGGGGCAGTTGTTGGAATGACATTGCCTATAGCCAGAGATTTAGCAAGTCAAGGAATACGAGTTGTCACTATAGCACCTGGGCTGTTTAGAACCCCCTTATTGTCATCACTTCCAGAGAAAGTAATTGCTTTCCTAGAACGATCAGTTCCATTTCCATCTCGTTTAGGTGATCCGGCTGAATTTGCTCAATTAGTCCAAAGCATTATTGAGAATCCGATGCTTAACGGTGAAACAATTCGGTTAGATGGTGCTTTAAGAATGCAACCGTAAATTTGAAAATGTACGAAATATTTAAGAATAAAAACAATTGTTATAGTATTTTGATTTTTATTTTTTTATTCATTACAAAACTATATAATATACTTGTTCAACAAATAATTTAAAATTCATGTTTTAAATACTCATAACTATCAATATTTGGCACGTATTTTATATATATATTATAATATAATATAAATAGAATTTATTATGACAAAAAATATTAACTATCTACGTATAGTTTAAACATTTTGTGCAACAAGATGATATTAATAAGAATATGATAAAATATTTAAAACTCTGTACAACAGTTATTAAAAAACAGCCATAATATAGCACGAAATTATTGAAATTTGAGTACCATTTCTTTAACTCTGCTTGAATTGCTATTATTTACATGTAGAAAATTTCTGCAAGCATTTTTTTCATTGGAAACTTTCGCAACTGGTCTTACACCGGCAGATAAATGTGACGGTTTCACTGGAATAGGAGGTGGTGCTTTTGTTGGTCTCCGTATCAATTTACCATTTTTCTGTTCTAGGTATTTCTTCACGATTACATATCTACTTTCACTATTAAAGCTATCTTGTTTCACTATTAAACGACCATTTTCGTCCTGATGATATTCTTCTGTTAACGAATTGTCCAACAATCGCTCATAATAGCAATTATCATCGGAATTTTGACTAGAACGTAATCTATTCTCTGAATTTAAATTGTTTTTAGGACTAGATTCATCATCCGGATTATTTGTACTAATACTAAGGCGTTTTTCTATTTCATTAAGTACATCAGTTTCATTTATTGTCATGTCTAATTCTTCACGTTCACCCATTAGGTCAACATTACTGGTTTGATCCAATGATAAATTGGACCGGCTTGTTTTAAAAAATTTTTGTGGATCAACATAGTCGGGATTGGCAATTTTTTCTCCCATACTTTTTGAACCTTGCTTATAAAGTGGGTATTTATTACGATTTGAATCATCTGAAAGGATAGATTGTCGAAGACGATGAAGAAAACTTTGTCGAATTTGAGTTTTACGATAAATTTTGTGCTCTGGACAAGATTGATCATCGTGTGAGGAAAATTCGCTTAAAAAAAAAACATTGAAAATTAAAAAAATGTTTGCTTTTTTTTAAAAAAAAAGAAACTTACTTTTCTTGTTGTTCCTCAATATCATTATTGTTAATATTTTCTTTCGATGTAACATTTTCATCTTTAGTTTCAGTCTTGGAATTATTAGAATCGATTTGATCGTTTAATTGAAAAGAGCGCGGTAATGAATCGGATTTTTGAATTTGCATAGCAATTGAATTTTGATCAAACCAAGCATTAGGCGATGTTGGTTCACCATTAACAGATTTTCTTGTACGATTTTTTGGCCATTTATCCATCAATATATCAGATACAATTTTTCCCATATTGTCTTCATATTTTTCATCATCACATATTGTGCTTGTTTCATCATTTTGTCCCAAACTTTCCATGGATTCATCAATATTATCACAATTCTCTGAATCAGATAAATCTGTATAAAATGTTGAATTATTTGATTCTTTGGCTTTTTTCAGTTTAGATTTTTGTGGTATGGCTGAATTGATAAGGGGCATATTGGGTTCGGATTTTCGTCGCCAATTTCCCAATGGGAACGCCCTATCCTGACTTGAAGCTCTTCTATTCGACAAATTTCTCGTTTTCCGTACACGGCTGCGACGTTCCAAATAATGCGGTGTAGAATTGATTTTCAATGGGGTCCATTTATCATTAAAGTCTTCTAAAAACACATTACATTCAATTACACAAATTAAATCCACAAATTTGTTTAATTAATTACGTGTATCTTGTAAATCTTTGCCTAATTCCATTACCAACTGCTTGGCATGCGATGGAATAGCAACTGTATAATTTTCTAATATGACTCTTTTTATTTGTAATGTCCATTCGCGTTTATGTTGAGCTGAACGGGCTCGTAAAGTTAATTGTAGCCGAGGATTGTCAAAGGGCAACACTTGGAATGCTAGAGGTTCACCTCTCACTTGTTCCACCAGCATTAAATTGGAACACTAACGAAAAGAAAAAACAACAAAATTAAAAGTGACTCTAAAAAATGCGATTCAAAAGATAATTAGTTGTTTCTTTAATGGAAAAATTAGTTACTGGAAACGTTGCAAGTTTCGTTGTATAAATTATTGTAAAGTGC
Source organism: Oryzaephilus surinamensis (assembly GCA_004796505.1). NCBI lineage: Eukaryota > Metazoa > Arthropoda > Insecta > Coleoptera > Silvanidae > Oryzaephilus > Oryzaephilus surinamensis. Next base: position 100,171 of record SSSI01002113.1, read on the forward strand.
CTCATTAGTTTTTCCCAACGTTTGCACGTATATAGTAGTAACGAATATAAAAGGTATTTATAATAAGGTACAAACACTGAATACTAATTTAAAATTTATGTCACTAAACTATAAAAAGTGTTCTTGTGAAAAATGCTAATATATTTAAAAAAAGAGTAATATGTAAATTAAAAGAGCAATATGCACAGTGTAATAAATAGATGTGACATAAACATTTACTATTAACCTACAATCAACTAGATAATATTCATTCATTTATTATGTTTATATGTATTTTTAAACTGTGTTTATTCTTTCAGAAATAAAAAATCACGTACCATGATGTGCGACTTGTAGGCCAACGCACCATCCGGTTTATTCTTTGCAAATAGGATGATTTTCTCAAAAAGGAAAACGTGTCTTCGACCTCGCGCCCCCATCACTCGAAACGAGCCTTCAGCAATTAATTCCCCAAGGGCTGTTAGATCTGGCCCTTCCCAGTCATACAATTGTGATTGAATCTCTTGTACTCGTACAGCATCCTCATGTTTTCTTTTCATATTGTTGATATTTGATGCGATACCGGTCATTGTTGCTAATGCCAAGTCGACGGCCGCCTGATGGACTGGTTCGCATTGTTTAGACAGTCTCTACCGGAAACAAAACAACAAACAGCAATGTTAATATTGAAATATTTTCGAAAAAAAAATAGAGAGTCTTACTTGTAACAGTAAATGATACTTTAAAATTCTTTGAACTGGCTTCAATAAATATGAACCCAATGGCAGTGCATGACCAAGAAGTGTCTGCTTTTCGCGAAATAATGCAGCGAAATTATCATCTCTTGTTAATTTGCCTAAAACGTCCATTGTTCGGGGATAATTGGTGCAGTATTCATTGTAAACGGAAAATCCTGAGTCGTTTTGCAGGAACACATTTGCAGTTTTTGTTGGATCACAATCAGCTTGACGTAGTTCAGTTAAAAATTTCCTAAATTTATTTAAAATTATAATAAAAATACTGGGTTTTTTAATAAAATTTCCATCACATACTTATTAAAATTGTATATTTCCTCAATATTACTGAAGAGGTGTTGAAGGTGTTGAGCTAAAGGACACTCTGGGTCCGCCTTCCATGGTTGTAAATATCCCTAAACAATAAAATATAAATTTATTAAGACTTGAATACGAGACATAAAAATTACAAAATGCAACAATGTCTGTATGAATAATTTAAAGTAAACATTTTATTCGCAACAATTTTTTTCTTATTTACTATACATAAACATAAATATACAAGATGTGTGCATATTAAATTAATTTACAGAGACGAGATGAATGTCTTCCAACGTATAATTATTATTAAAGCGCAAATTTGTTTTTGTCTCATGCAAATTTTATAGGAGGAATTTATAATCTTTGTTTTTTAATAATTTTTATTTGAAAAAAAAATTGAGCTACGTAAAAGCCGGTCCTGTACTTTCCCTTGGAATTGTTCCATTTTCCAAGTCTCCTATTCTATTGATTTAAATTAATCCTTTCAAGTTTTCTTATTTAGGTAAGTTGTTTGGTGAATAAGGACATGAAATTCTATAAGTAAAGATATATTGTGCAATTAATTGTAAACTACAGACTTGTTAAGTTGCTACTGAAAACAGTTGTTAAAATGGGAAAACTGGCAGCAGTCGTAAAAGCATTTCTTCAGACAGGAAGTTTATATATGTTGAAGAAATAACACGTGCAGAATACGTAAAACAACCGTTTTTTTTAACTTTTTCTTACTTTTTTTGTCCAACGATCTAAAATAAGAATTATTTAAACAGTAATGCACAAATTATATAACTTTAAGAGGATTTCAAGTCAATTCTAAATATTTGCATTGGCGAGTTTATTGATCTATTGGGACGGCTTTTAAAATGACTCATCATCTTGATTCACTTCTCATTATTATTTCATGTGCATGACTGGAGTTTGTATTTTATTTTATTAAAAAATATAATATACATATTTGGAAAAATATCTTAAAATTCACTTTTCGATTATAACAGCAAGTTTCGATCATTAAAATTCATTGATTCAGTTTAAAAATATGTAGAGGTAATTGTTCGAGAAAAATTTAAATGCATTTCTTTTATATTGTCAAAGAATTCAATCTGGCTCTGCAAGTGCATTAAAATCGGCTCCAAAAATATCACCAAACGCAGCCAAACATCAATAAATCGTTTTATAATAGCCATCAAAATTTAATGTATTGAAATTTGAATAAAAAACTGATATCATGCCGAGAAATAGAATGAAAACGGTCAATAAACTGTACAACAGTATATATGAGATGATTTAAAGAAAAAAAACCATATCACAATTCTTATGAATCGCTTTAACAATTTCCTCATTAATCATCCATATAATAGCGCAAGTTCATTTTATGTCATTCATAAAAGCAGTAAATAAGTATTATTATAATATTGTTCAATTCTGTTACTTCTTCACATAAATTACAATTGTTTATTATTAGTATTATAAAGGCCGTAAGTATAAAATATTCGTCCTTGACTTTGTATACCGCAAGACGAATTAATCATTCCGCATTGCATGAATCATACTTGGAGTTGAAGACTTCTTCGTTCTTCGGCAAAAAATAAAACCAAAACAAAACATTACAAAATGCTTTTATAATGATTGTATTTTAACGTAACAATTACTCTTAAAAACGGTTTTGTTCCACGGACTTTTAGTAATTAGGGATACTTAAATTATCGTCAAATTAATTTAAAATTTACAATAAAAAAATGTGTTTGCAAAGATATTGAATTAATCGAAAACTTACAAGTGTGACCAAGTTTTGCAATAAAATATTATGTCTAGAAATTTGTTTGCTCATTTCAAAGTAATAATAATTTAAAAGATTTTTTCAAGATGTTGAATTTTGTACAATATCTTAAAAATGATTAACTTAATCAAAAAAACTACAATAAGCAGATATAATATTATGTCTAGAATCTTTCCAAATATTATTAATTTGGGTGATTATTTTTTTTTTCAAATTTTTTATAATATAATAGTTTGCACATCCTTGTAAACAAATTAAATTTCTCACGGTATACGAATTTTAAGCAGATACGTTATATTTTTTGAACTAAAACATAATTTTATTACAAGTTTTCTAGAAAAAGTAATAAATTTGCAAAATTATTTTAATAGTTACTAAAATGACTGTACTTTGTTCCTTAATAGAGTTACAAAATCTCTCTGAGTAATCAACATTGTCAATAAAAATTTACGATAAATTTTATGTTTCTAAAATGAGTCCTTGACTGGAAAGAATTTTTCCACGATATATTTTAAATTTTGATATTTTCTGATTCAATAGCCTTGAAAACAATCACACGGATGCCTTCATACACACATATATATGGAAGATAATCACATTAAAAATAAAAGAATATTCATTTCAACAGCATGTTAAAACCTACACAAACTACATAATAACTTGTTTCTATTTGCATTTTAACTAAACTGTAATTTTTTATTAATATCAGATAAAACTTAATATGATATTTTATTTCAAATTGCATTAGTAATAAAGAATCGATTTAAAACTGTATTTATTAAGAAATTTCATAAACAGTTATTGATTTAAGGAAAAAAAAAAGAAATCTAATTATATAAACCGCACACGTTGAAGGAAAATTACATATTAAGATAGTTTAGTTTTTCTTTCACTTGTATAAGTATTAAAACTTTTATTTATTATGAAATAACGATATATGTATGTACAGCATGTATAAAGAAGTAAATACCTAATTTTACAGTTAATTAAAGTGATTGATGGCCTGAACTGTTGAATTGTTGAAATGATTATCCAATTATTTCAAAATAAATTTGAACTCACTTGTATGACTTCATTTAGGTCTTCTACGTAGACTGTTTCAGTGTCTAAAACTTCTTGAAGAACACGCATCTCTTGGGTCATTGGTAATTGTTCAGCGATTCCACTATCAGCTGATCCTAAAACTAATTAATTTGAAAAAATCATCTAATAATTATACGTATTTGCAAAAAGTTGCATCTTTGTAGAGAATTTTGTTTAAAAGCTGTATTTAAATGCAAATTAAATCGATGCATTGGCGACACACGCGAAGTTCGATCAAAACCAAAGGAAAAAAAAACATGAATATTGCAATTTCTTATAAAAGTTGTTAATTTCTAACATGTTTTTATTGATGTTTTGCAAAAATCGTTAACATGAAAATGTTGACGCCATTTTAATTATGCTTAATAAAATTTCTTATATAAACAGAAAAATGTTAAACTCTTTTAAAAATCGTTTCATATTCAATCTATTTAAATTAGTGATTTAAAATTATCACCGTTTTACTATAAAATCAACTCTGTTTGTAATTTACAATTCAATTAAAACTTTTCCACTTCTAATACATTCTTAATTTAAGAAAAAACAAAATCCTCCACTTGATTCACGAATTTCGATTAGTTTACCTTGGCTACCATTCGGTTCTGGATCACTATCTAGGCTTTCCGCAGAAGCGAGATACGCAGAACCAGGTAAATGATGACCATTACTGCTTCCACTCGATGAACACGAGCCCAAACTCGTTAAGGATACAGGCCTGGACACTTCAGATGATGAAACTGTGCTATTTGTGGTACCCTCACTTGGAACCTACAATTTGAATGCCAACAAAATAGATGACTATTGTGTCGAATATTAAAATCTATTATACATGTGTATAATTGAACATTGGAAAAATTATATGTGTATGTGAATGGTAGAAAAGAAAAATAATGCGGTCCCATATAAGGAAATCGGGAAGTGGATGATTATTACCGTTATAATTGTGTTGTAATGCAATCAAACATCATTAGCGGTTTATATCTAACTGCTAAAAAGAGTCATTTATTTATACAAATCGTTCGATGCAATCTCAACGATCCTCCTTTTTTAAATAATGTAAATTGTAATTAATTTTATACTGATTTTCTAATTCCCACAATTGTCGTATATATTTAAATGATAATTGTTTCATTTTATTAATACTAGCAAATTTTATATAAATTCATTATTTAGAAAAGTTGCACATGCTTCGTTATAAAAAATACAGTTAATTTACCCTTTTGAGCTAATTTAACGATAATCGCATAATGAAAGCGTACCAAATATATATTATAATAAAACACCAAAAAGAGCATAATCGCCTCTAGTAAATATTTTCCACAATAACTAGTGAATGAAAAAATTATTTCTCACGGTATATAACTTACTCAAAGTCATATTTAAAAATAAAAAGAAACAAGAATAAATTATATTTTATTTGCATGTATACCGTGAAATTTACACTACGGTCTAATACTTTTTCCTTTAATTTAAGATTAACATAATATTCACAGTGTGGATTCATTTTTATTCTATACCTAGATTATATTTGTTTATTTTACATTTATTGGCAAAGTAAATTAAATTATGACGTATCAAAATGAAATCATTGAGAATTTGCTTAAGCAATCACTATTAACTCAATTTAAAGTGACGTATAATAGGAATATTTTCAGAAATACGTGACAAAAGTGCTTACAAATTTATCAAAATTGATAAGAATTTTTTTCGTATATCTAAAAGTCTTAATCAAGATTTCTAAATAAACTGACACAATTAAATGGATCTAATTATTTTTTGCACAACCATAAATTCGTAAAATTTATCACAATTACTCTTTATTCCATCAAAACACAATAAGAGAACAATTTAATACAATACAATATATGTCTATTCTACGAGATAATTAAAAATGTTATAAATTTACGGATTTTTTAAATGCAACAACAATTACAAAACCAGGTCAAATTTCTTTGAAAACAATTTCCCTTATCATCATCATCCACTTAAAAAGGCCCAGATCCATATAAATTAATTACAATTTAAAATGCAACGAAAAAATCTAATCTAACTGATTTATTTCTATTATTAATAATAAATATAAATAAATAATTCTATTGTATTGAATTGGCCGCAAATAGAAATTAATATGCGAAAATTAATTACTATTATTTATTATATGGAAATACAATAATAACAAACCTGTAGGAACTTTCCCAGATTTTTTCTGCCTACAGGTGTCCTGGACGTAATACCATTGGGCGATGTATGCAAAAAACTACCCAACGGTTTATGATTGTAACTGTTTTCAATTGATTTGTCATCAACATCACCACTTAATCGTTCACTTAATACATCACTATTATTGTCTGATTGTTTCTCCTCGTCGGCATTATTATTAATGTTCAATTTATTTAAACGATCATGCAAATAAGAATTATTTCGCGTCACTTTTCTATTCGGTGTTAAAAGCACCTCGTTATCAGGCAAATTTGACAACATTTTTTGTACATTCGGCGATATTATATCCAAATTTTCATTACTTTTATGCAACATACGTTCTGAACTGCGTATAATAGTTTTATGTGAAATTAAACGCCTATTTAAACATTCCTCCGATGTGAATTTTCTGCTGATTTCTTCGTCAGGCACATTCGACAATATCTTTTGAACGTTCGGTGATAAATAATGGAAATTATTTGTACGTTTTCGATACGACTCTGTGTTCTTTTCATTTATTCTGTCATTTATGATGGCATCAAATGCACCCATAACACTCGGCATCAAATCCTGTGTGCTTCCTGTAACAAGAAATTAAATAATTAGTAAACAATTTTTTACATTTTATAAAGAAATTGTACATTTTGCAATTTGGTGAACACATTAATTGACTGCAGGAGTAAAACTAGTTTATATGTATCTTTATGAATATTGCTAGGTGTCTTCTTATCTTACAATTATATCTTATCTTATTTTTCATAAACAAATATTATTAAACATTAAACATAAAGAAAATACTATTATCTGATTATAAAATAATGGTGGAGACAATGTGTTTAAAATAAATGTTGACTAATAAAATGTTTTTGAAATTATACGCGGTTTGCTTTGCAATGGAAATTTTATTAACAATTTTAGTTATTTAAAAATTCACCACATAACCACATATATTAATAGCTTTATCATAATAATGATGATGATGATATTCATAAATTCATAAAGCCATGTACGAAAAATGAAAATGTACATTGTACATTCATTTATAACATAAGTTATAATAAAGAAGTCTTTCCTAATAGGAAACAGTTTATGCAGGAATAATTGGAAAATATAATAGTGAAGTTTCATTAAAATTCTTAAATTAATAAAAAAGTTACGAGTATGATCATTTAAAAATTTGGTTAAGACAACAATATACGAAATACAAATGTTCCAAAAGGTCAATTTGAAAAAACTACCGATCTAAATTTAATTCTGTGCACTGATTTGCAATCAGAATAAGGGCCAGTTATATTAAAAAATATTTTTTATTTAACAAACAATCGGATTTTTTAATTTTGCAATTAGAACGTTCTAGTAAAAAGCAATTTATAAAGTTATATAAATATAATAGCAAAGTCTCATTACGATTCATTCATTAATAATAAAAAAAGGCTATGAGCTATTTAAAATTTTCAAAAATTTTGGATAAAATGAAAATTTTTCAAATGCCGATTTTGGAAAAACTACTAGTCTACATTTAATTCTGTAAACGAATTTATATTCATTGGGCCCCATTTCATAAAAACGTACTATTTCACAAAAAGTCTGATTTTAAATTTTTTGTTAAACTTTTTCAGGTCATTTACACGCAAATTTTCAAAACAGCCGCCGTTTATGTTTTTAGTACAGCTAAAAACTTCTAATAAAAAGCAATTATATGGAGGAATGTTAGGAACACGGTTAGGAAAATGTTTGGAATTATCATTAAAATTTGTTCATTAGTATAAGATATATATATGACCATTTAAAGTTTTTAAATTTGAATTTTCAAAATGATAACATTTTAATTACAAATTGTGGCCAAACATCCAAACATACCTAATACAATTGCAATAAATAGCAGTTGAAAAAAAGATTTCTTTTTAAATATACAGTGTGGGCGTATATATGGAATAATGCAAATATTTTTTAAACGGCTAATTTAATTGAAAAACGGCAAAGTACAAGTTGTTTACTAAATTTTTCTGCATATTTTAGCCGATATGAATTTTCGATATCTGTTAAGGTAACGCCGCCAGTGCTAACAACTTTTTTTTTCAACTAATATATTTTTTATTTTATATTTGGAATCCAGATGTGTTTCTTTATACAATCACATAAAAAAATCGCAGGATTCCTCCTTGATTTTTACAAGAAAAACTGGGTTTTGTAAACGTATGGAATATGGGTTAAGGTTATAACTTATAACTTTTGAACGGTTCCTCTAAATAAAAAATGGTAAAGACAAAAAGTATTCGGTAGATTTTTTCTTATTATTTGCCAGTTTTAGATTTTTGGTATCTGCTAAGGTAACGCCACTAGGGCAACCAACTTTTTTTTCAGGAAGAAAAAGATATTTTTCATTTTATTTTTAGAATCAGAATAACTTTCTTTATAACAATTCATATTGGCTAAAACTCGGGCTAAAATATGCAGAAAAATTTACCAAACAAATTGTATTTTGCCGTTTTTCAATTGAATTAGCCGTTTAAAAAATATTTGCATTATTGCATACATACGTTCACAATATATGTATTTTCGAAACAAATATTATACGTGTTTGTAAACAATACGGAGTATATAAGATAAAAATTCACCATTAAATGAATTTATCATTTTTGATAACTTAATTTCAAAATACATTTACTCGTATAAGTGAAAAGATATTAAAAGTTCTATGAAATTCAGATAAAAAACTTTATTATTATTTCTTCATGAGAATATTTATATAATCTGTTTTACATGCAAACTGCGCAAAATTGAATACAATTGAAATAAATCAGTCAGAAATAAATATAAATGAAAAGAAAACTAAATTATATTGACATTTTACATTCAAATGCATTTATAACAATACACAAAGAAAATTCCGCATGTTTTATGTACAAGAATGATTAATGTTTTTATTGTCTCAAAATTTCTTTAATAATTCTTTTCTAATGACGACAAACCTTAATTTACAAATGATTTTAAAATGTTTTTCCTTAAGTTTTCAACTGATAATATAATAGCCACGTGGGCGGTTAATATATTTATGTTATCATAATCGAAAATTCATTTTCAAATCTATCTCTCTAGACGTATTATTTATTATCAAGAAATCTAACATATAAAATTATAAATAATGAACTCGAAATTATATTTTCAAGCAACAACAATGCTCTATTTAACCATATCAAAATTGCACTTAATTTGACACAAATAAACTTAATTCAATTAGATGAAAAAGATTAATGCACATATTATTTCATGTTATTTAAAATGTCTTTAATGATTCATCATCATCATCGACAATATTTTATTATATACATTGATTATGAAATTTATTTACATAATATACCATCGGAATTAAATTATTACTTTTACTTGAATAATGTCATCATTTATTACATTTTTCAAAATTATAATAAATTATACAGACTAAAAAATTTATCTTAATAGTGTTTTTCAATGGGGTCATATAAAAATAGCGTGTAATAAAAACGCCTACCATCTGAAGATAGTAAAATAGTATAATTGTGTAGTAAAATGGTAAAATAAGCATTTAATTGATAGTTTCAGTTTGAATAAAAACAGATTATCGTCGATTATAATACACAAATGGCTCTTTTAAAACTGATTTTCTGATTTCAACAGAAACATGTGTGACTTATCGTTAATAGTTGAATAAATTGATCATTAGTTTATAGATTAAAACTTTATAGTCAATATTTAAATATTATTATGATGGATAAATTGATAAAATAACATTTTTCTATAATTATCTTTGAAAATTTGTCTATAGTATGAAATTATTTATTAACTAAACTAAAAACCGAGCTAAAAACAAACTTTATAAACTACCTAGTTATTCACTTGAGCGTTAAAAAATGAATTATATTTATTGATAGAAATTTCATAAGACACATTTCTATATCACTTGAAAAAAGATACATATTATAAAATTCAAAAATGACTCAGACAAATAATTAAAAAAATTGATAAAAATTATTGTGCTCCGTTCGTAATCTTCAAGTATGTATACAAAGAGAACCTTGAAATCATGTCTAAATTTCCATAAATGTAATACATATGTATACAATATTATTTACAAAAATAATTATGATATGTAATTATGGAAATGTTCGTTACATCCACCTACAATTCTAATAAAATTTCACTTGTAAGTCCATTATTATTCATGTTTATTAATAGTGTGAAAGGGCCACATACAGCGCTAAAATTTAAATATATAGATACGACAAGTGCATAATTATAAAATAAATGATTACAAGGTTGCCATATACTACAAATTGTTTAAACAAATCGTCATTGTTAAAAACCTTCACTAAAAAACCAACAACTCACCTTTCGCACCTCTAATACGTTTATTAAATCTCGTATTATTTGTACACATTTTCACAGAAATATTTCACAGAAAAAAATATTTAAACACTAAACATTTTACAATTACACACAGTAAAACTAAATGTAAACAGACTGATAGCTTATAGACGACTGCTCTTAAGTCTATAAAGTGATAGGATGGTAAATTCAACATTCCCGTTTACTTCAAACTAATGCGTTACTCATGTATGAATCACTTTAAAAAGTCTAATTGAATGCTAGTCTTATAAGCTCGAGTGTCAAGTGTACGAACTACGGAACTACGGAAAAGAATCTTCAAAATATTTTCCACAAACATAAACATTGCAATATTATAACCATTTTTTTTGAATCAAAGAAAAATGCCATTATGTATTTTGAAATTTAAGTTTTGATTTAAATCCGACCCTGTTCACGTATTCCGAATAACTAATTCGCCAATTATTAATGAAACTGGTTCGTTGCAGTACTAATTCTGAAATATAGTTAATACATAATTTAATATCCGTTCAATATTCCATCATTTAATGAAACAATAATGTGTTTGTAAGAAAAATGTGCACTTCTAAGAAATTGTTCAACATCACACATACTCAACATCCGCCCTGAAGCCAAACACCATCTGACAATTCTTTTTTCTTTCTTTGAGAGATGCACATGAATGTATAATTCTTTTTTTTATGTCGGCATTTTATTATGCATATGGATGCGAGTCTAATCTGCGTTCATGTTTACTGTCATCGCAAATTAGAGAGGATGTCCATAATAATATATTTATATGAGATTGTGGGATGTTTAGGAGACACGCAATACAACACAGATAAGAGATAGGTCTTATCAAAAATTTAACAACAATGTTGTAAATATTGAGATATTTATGGGCGACTCTTGGGGTGGTCCAATAAATATATGAATGGTTTTTTTTTTTTGGGGTGAAACTGTACATTCAAACCAGAACGAATTTTCTTTTCATATAAAAAATTGGTGACTTTTTTTGATCGATTCTGTATTAATAAGAACTTTCTCTTTAACAATATCACATTTTAATCAGGAAATAAATTGGAAAAGGAAAATATTTTTTGTATAATAATTAATGTATCAGAATTTTGTATTTTGATATGAGATTTATTATAAGATTGTGGCTCATTTTTTATGGAAATTAACGAAAACCTGTTGTATTACGGTTAACAATTTTTTTTTATTAATTTATAAATGCATGTTAATAATTTTTCAATGACCTTCACTAAATAATGCAATTTCGGCGAGTTTTGCAGGAAAGTTTGTCTGGGACAAGAGAAAATAATTTCTTTTCACTGAAATTTTCAGTAAAATAAGTTTTTTTAAATTCTGGTGAATGCGCGAAATTTACATATTTCATTTTTTAAAATACATGCATGTATATGCATGCATGACTTTTCAAATGTGAGGTGCATTTAAATATTCCATTTGTTAGGTACATATGGCACTCCTATTATATATTTATTCGACGTGAACTATAAAACTGTAACAAACAAAAGCAAATTTTTTACTTTGTTTATTTAAATGCCAGTAAAAGCAGGAAGAATAACAAATTTTCATAAAATTTCATTCTACCTAAACGGAAACTGAAATATTTGAAAAAATAAACTCAACTATTTTAAATTAAATAGACAAGTTCATTAAATGTTTCAACTTAAAATGGAAAAATATGTAAAATTGAATAATATTTTCGTACTTTCAAACATATCTTGAGTTTCCATCTATGAGAAAATAGTATTTTGGCGCCATAAGGTATATTATACATATGTATATGTATATGAATTGATTTACACAATTTAATTTATTGTATAATATTATGAAATGTCTGATGAGGAGTGGTTGACATTGGGCTACTTCTTCTAACCATATGGTATTAACAACTTCTTTAAAACCTATAAACATTTACGAAAGTAGGTGTT
>SSSI01002116.1:0-36506 GCA_004796505.1 Oryzaephilus surinamensis
CGAAATTTTTATACATATATATGTATAACTTTTAACATAATACTAAGTATTTTATAGTTTTAAGTGAATGCATTAGCAAAATATCTTAATTTCCCATTTAAAAAAAAAACTAGGAACATAAAAATACTTGGCATATTTAGTTGAAGTGTTATCTAAAACTTTTTAAGAAAGTTACAAAATACCTTAGGCAAAATCAGTAAGTTTGAGAATATATTTTGAATAGAACTTTACCAACAACAAAGTTAAAACGAATTCTTTTCAACGTATTTCAGTATTAAAATTGAAAAGACTCCTAATTATGGTTTTTCCTGTAATTAACGATATAAAATTCAAAAGAAAATATTTTAATAGTACACATTTTTCAATTTATATCTCGAATATTACTGCAGGTAAAAAATCTTTATTAAAAATTAACTTGAGTATATACGTATACCTACAAGTTTTATACCAAAATTGAAAACTAAGTATGCATTGTTAGGTTATATTGTATTCTTAATACATAAAGTTCGACTTATTTATTAAGAAACTCTATACCTACAAATTAGAATTTTAATAAAAATTGTATTTCGATTCCAAGAATATTATACAAAAAAAAACTGTAGAAAATAATATTCCATATAATAAATGTTTTACTAAAATTTTATTAGAAATATTCCGAAAACATAGTTAACTGGTTGTGTAATTCATATTTTGAAAAATTTTAAAACAAGTTTTTGTAACTAATATATGTATTCCTATATTGTTATTTTTGTAAGTTAAGTTTTATCGCGAACGCGTTCAGTGAAACAGGTGCTGCCCAACAATGCCTTATTATAAAAATATTGGCTGATAACTAAATAACTGATAAATGATAATAAATAAGTAAAGTGTTTTATGTGCGAGTATTGTGATAAAAATTATACCTATAAACGAGTATGTACAAAACTTATAAATGAAACAAATCGATTAAGCCAGGATATATTAGATCAATACATACTTGCTCTAAGAGTATTAGACAAATATAAATTAATTTAAAAATAATTCAAAAATGAAAATTTATGTAGCGAATAAGTTACTTATACACAACATAATCGACAAACATCAAACCATGTAAAATGTTAAAAAATATTACATGTATAAATTGATTGACTATAATACAATTTTTTCTGTCGCAACATTTAATAGCATTCATAGCAATGTAATTTTATTTTCAATTAAAGTGAAGCCTTTTAAAACGTAAGGAAATGACATTTTCATTCGTAACAATTCCAGTATATCCTTTACGGGCGTCCAACAGTGAAGTAAATTGGCTCTAAATGCGTCAACTTGTCTGCGTCAATACGGTTGGTAATTAATCATGCGAATACCTTCATGATGTCTGTATTCTATACTGACTGGCATCATTCGATGGTGTTGACTATCAAGCCAGCCAGCCAGGGTGGATAGGGTAAAACGGCGTGGTATACGATCGTCCAAGTAGCTATAGCTACCACCGCCATCCAACTAAAGCATAAAGCATAATAGCGAGGGGTTGTGTTGGGCTTGTATTCCCGCCGGTTACATTGTCTCACTCCCGGACCGGATGCGTCGAACAAGTCGGGGGATGAGCGGAGAGGTCGATCGTATAGTGTAGCTTCGAGTTCATATTTCATGTGCTGTTGGCCACCCTCTCTTCCACATATACAAACCCATATATAGCGCACCGATGTCACTAAATGCTGCACAATTAGGAAATACTGTCCAGTTAGGCTTGCCTCACGAAATATTGCTCTAATCTAACATAATTTTTGCGGAATAGCCCAATCCCTTTCTCCATCCACCATATCCACACAGTTCAGATTCACAATAAAAATACCATTCTTTAATAGACAACTCTCCTTTATTGAAATAGTTCCGTATTTTTTTTAAATTATTTGTTTGTTATTTGAGAAATGAATCGAACTCAATTTATATTAAAATTTTCTTACTTTGGATAAATTTCTAAAGTATTTTTAGTAAATTTAAAATTCAAATATTTATAATAGCATACCTACAAAAGTAGTGTTGCAGAAAAATAACTTATTAAAAGCATAAAACTAATCTTTTATTCACTTTACCAATCAAATTGACAATCTCTTACAAAAGAAACTGCCGTACCTATTTACATTATGAATAATTTAAAATTATATATGTATACATACAACAGAGTATTTGAAAATTTCATTATGATTCATTTTGTACTCCCGTTTGTGCGTAACAAATTCTTTTTAAGTAGTATAATGTTAAAAGAGAGAAAAAAAAATAAGTGTTTTCAATGAATTGACATAAAAACATTCCAAAACTGTTATGAACGGAAAAAGAATGATGGAGCGGAAGGAACTTCTATCGTCAATATCGCGAATAATTTCAAAAAAGGAACCCCATACCGCAATTCGTATATATAGGGTAGTTTCTTATACAATTTGCTATACAGAATGAAAACTCGTATTCATTCGGTCGTTCTTTTTTTATGGCAAATGATGAAGTAGGTGAAAACTCGAGAATTGCAAAAACCTCACTCAAATTGAAGATGCCATTTAAACAGTGGCTTCTTAACAACCAGGGACAATCCCTAGAGGACTAAGGGAAAGCTCGACCTTTACATGCGAAGTGTAAGGACTTTTTTTGCATTCATGGTACTGCGGTTTTAGTTAAAAAGCTTTTAGCGAAGATGCGGACTTTAAAATGTACAGAAATTAATAACTATTTTGTTTTAACTAAATAACGCATTCATGTAACAAAGTGAATAAAAAAAGGTGCAAAACATAATGTTGTTTTAATTATACAACGGGAAATTTATTTTTAAACCATATTAAATTATATGGTGTGCAAAAAATTAATTTGAAGCCACACTTATTAGGTTTTATCATTATATTATTATGAATTTTTCAACATTATAATCATTTTACATTAAATAAGTAAATTGTTTTTGTTCTTCTACATTTCAGAATTATAAAATAAATTAATGCATTAATTGCTGCGTTATCTAAATCTAAGCTAACTCTCCCATATATTCCAATTCATATAATTATTATACCTACATATGTATGTGTATATGTAGTTTGTACTGTATTATATTATATGCATACCTAGTTATTAACTCTGGAAATATTTAATACACCCTTTTAATTTATTAAAATTCAATTTCTTCTTATACGTCGATATAATTACATAAATATATTATGTTTATTGATTACTTGAGTTTCTATTCATTTTAAACATATTTAAAAGAACTGAATAGTTTCTTATATTAAACTGTTATCATGCAATTTACTTTATGATCAAATTTTCATAAGAATGTAAATTATAATTGAAAAAAAATAATATACATATACGAATAAACGTAAAACGTCGATTCCTGTTGGAACAATGTCGTTCACGACGCAAAAGAGAGAAGCAACCATTAGTAGAAAAGGATATCATCGCCATGGGTCAATATTTTGGAGTTGTTAGTTGACCCATCCGCCACTACTGGCGCCAACGTCCAACAACAACCCCAAAGCTCCCCATTAGAAAAGTGGTTGCGCATGCACATCAACCTATAGCTTCTTTATTTTATTACCATTAATCTGTTTAAAATTGCACATCTGCGACATTACTCTTGTCATTTTCTAAATTACCACAATTTGGCATTTAATTCCTGCACAATAATAAGTGGTAGTGAAATGGGTAGATGACATTGGATTGAATGTAGGACCGATTTTAATAATGACAACCAAAATCGAAATTATTTGAATAATATTGTACAATTTCAAGTTAATGTATTTCAATTTACTCGCAGTTAATAACTTTGAAAAAAATTGTCTTTATTTGTTGTTATTTAAGAGTAATCGATTAAAAAATGATGTACATATTGGCAATTAAATTAAGTGCTTTTTATTTTTAAAAATTTACTCACTTTAGGGAAAATGATGATATTCATATTTTGAAATAGTAACCCATTCAATAATATAGAATGTATATTGCCTGACTGCACACAATAGTTTGTATCTAGATTCTCGCTTTGGAAAATGCACTTTATTCAAGAGTTTTCAGACAATTTCCTATCAACTAGTAGCTATACTACCGTTTTAGTATATGTAAAATAGTAGCAATAACATTTATATGTAACAACCGACGGAAATATCAGACGCTTCTTTTCATAAAATTAATATTTCAGATACTTATCAATACTTTAACAAACCAATTTTATTCTTGGACAAAGTTTTCATATTTTCATGTTGTACAATGTTATTTTCTTTTGAAGAGCAATTTTGTGATTTTTAAATTATTTCCCATTTACATATTTTTCATCAAGAAAAAAGATATAAAACGTGTAGACATGAATAAAATCAATACTTACATAAAAGGTACCTAATATTGACGAAAAAATAATAATAATGCAATTTAACAAATAAAAGTAATGGCAAAATTACAATTGTTCAAGGTAGACAAAGAGTTTTACGTGTATTTTTATTAAAAACATTTTTGCAAATATGTTATTTATGGAACTGTTGTAAAGAGCAAACAACTTTCCATATATTTTACATTAAAAATAAAGTATAGCATATTCCTTCATATCCATAACAATTTTACATTAAGAATAGAGTATTATGTAAAATGCAAAGCTTCGTTAAACAAACTGCAATTTTGGTTTAAAAATAAAATCTTGCTATAAAAGGAACGATACTATTGAGAGGATCTTTTGCATATAATCGATGAACGATGAGTGACGACGTGTGCTTTTTAAGTAGGATTATTGTAGTAGTAGTCTAAAAAAACTGACGAGGGTAGGAAAGTTCTACAAAGTGCTTTACTTTGACAGTGTTATACATCATTATTATATACACAACCGCATTATATTGTATCCATGCTTCCTAGCATACTTATGCATGTACTTGCAAATATATCGATGTTGAGAAATGCATTAAAAAGAAATTTGCACTAACTATCACCTTGCTAATACTTTATTGTACATAGATTAAATTATATTTATAAAGTGTCAAAATATATTCTTGTAGGTATAGCTCGAAATAATAATTATTGACCAATATTTTCGAAACACACCAAACAATTTTTTTTTTAGATGATTTAAGAAATTTCTTAGTACTTACCCGTTACTATTTCATATTTATTTACGTATATATACTCGTATATTTTTGTATGTAATAAAAATATTACAAACTCGTTTGCACTGAATTGTCACAAAGTTGCGTAACATAAGCAATCTTCTTGATAACTGCGGATGCATAACAGTTTAATGGTCTAACAGGCCCCAGCATTATATTACTATTATATATGTATTTTGTATTTTAAGCAGTTAAGTGACCGCCCTTCAGCTACAAATTATACTAAGTGATCATGATCAACTTGTTTGTTACTCACGTATACAAGTACTGAGAGTACAAAATAGTTCAGTACCAATTGTACAACTTTTATTTGCGACTTCCTGACGACATTTAATTCGAGATTCTTATCATCCACTTACCTCCTTGTGATAGAAACTGCGATTCTTGGTTGTTAGTGGATGATGAGTCGGCAGGTGGAAGCGTGTAGTCATTTCTTCTGCGAAGCGTGGCAGAATGTAGCGATGGTCCTCGTGGGGGCACTTCAGGTGGAGCCGGCTCAGGAGGGGATTCTTCATTAACGTCTAAAATAGATATTAATTCTTCCTAATTAATCTGACAGAGACATTTGTGATACTTTAAAGTTGAATTAAATTTATGTGCACGTATTTTTGTATTAATTTCCATGTTTAAGTGGATAATTTCTGCATTTATATGTGAATAATTACGTGTGCAATGAATTTATTCGTAGAATTTTATTTCTTAATAAAAATTTAATTTCATATTAGGGCATCAAACTCTTGTGCAGAAAATTGAAAAAATTTTATTTCTAGTAATTCGGGAGAGAGTTTAATCAGGATTAAAGCATTTTTTAAAATTAATTGAGTCACAAACTAGACTAATACAATTAGTACTCCAACAAAGTTAAGGTAATGAATGACGACTGGTAATTAGCTTAAAACTTGATAGGTCGCACCAATGTAAGTATCTCTCACATCACATAATTCTGTTACGTTCTACACTGTTAGTGCCAACTACCAACAAAATGCTTAGTTTCAGCGAAATTTTTACTTTTAATTGTTTCAGTGTTCAAAAAGCAACTTGGATTAACATTATTTTAACGCATTTTCATTAAAGGAAAGTTTCATTGTTAACTTAAAATAAAATTGAAAACATTAAATTTTTCTAATATCCAGTTCAAAAGCATTATCGTTAATAAGGCGGAAGTGTACACAGAAAACTTTATAATTAGATTTTCAGTATCCAGTCCAGTTTTATGTAATACTTACGCTAGATTTACTGAATATAATAATATACTCGTATATATGCATCCTTCCCGGGATATTTGTACTGTTGTGTTCAATAATCAATATATGTAGTTAATATTCTATACATTCTAAATTGAGAATCATCACCATTCTCAATTATGCTTTTGGGAAAATAAATTAAAAGTAGAAATTTTGAAAATTTAAATTTTTTTCGAGAATAAACAAAGTTTCTGTTATTTAAAAATTAACGATATAAATATTTGTTGATGCAAATTATTGAATGAGTCCGTGATTAAATACTAATAACATAGCTAAACATTGATTGTTTTTATTCTAATGGAATAAAACAAAAATTCACGGGTTCATTAAAATTTTATTTACATAGTATTAATTTTGTATAAATTTACATGCTGTTATCTTTATTTGCATGGGTTGTAATTTTCCTGAATTTCATGAAAATTCATTAGTTTATTCCATTCTACTTTAAGTATGGCGTCAGATAGATTTCTCATTAATTTTCACAAAATACATAATTTTCTCATTAGGAATTGCAATATTCAAATTTTTTTAAGTTAACTGGAATTTGTTTTCATCGTTTAAACGTTAATTCTATTGTGAAAGAATAACGTAGTAAAAATTACTCGTAATTACTCATTTATTTTAAAAATGATTAATTGTAAATAATTTCATTAATTTCACTTTTAATATAATTTTTATTAAATCTTATGTAAATATCACTGAAAATCATAATGATAGTCTTTCTTTCGTTTTACCGTATTACGTTACCCTTTGGTTTTAGAGTAAACAGAAAGGGTTGACAATATTAGTTTTCACCCTTCCAAATGAAATTTTATCATAGACTCTAAAATTGTTGTCAGAATAAATTTTAACAGTAGGAAATATAGAGCTATATAAGTAGAAACGTAATATAGGAATAAATTGTCATTAAATTTTTGTTGGTTTTAAATTTACTGTTCACACAATTACCATTGTTTAGGCATAGCCCTTGTTGGTTGTCATGGTAAGCAATTTCCCCATTGCCCGTCTGAATTCTATTGTCGTTACTATTACACGAAGTTGCACTGCTCGAAGATGTAATACCGCCAGCGCGGTGACGGCTCCTTCCAGACCGTCCCAAAGTACTATTCGACATCGATTTCTTATTGGAATATACCACCTCTCCTATAAATAGAAAACCGTTTGTAAATTTACACATAATACTAAATTTGTAGAGTTTTTATATAACTGAGAAAGGGAAGAGAAAAATAGACAGACTTACCGTTATTTCCCCGCAGTCTGTCTTGGGGAGTGGCATAGTGTATTCTTCTTGTATTTGTATTTTCCAAAGGGAACGGAGACGCTTGGCGGTGCAGGGGTATTGGAGACCGTGGTGATACCAATGTTGGCGGTGGAGTGGGAAATGGAGTCGTGGGGTTATCTGTTGTCACAGCATCTTCTGTATCATCTGACCTGTACGAACGGTCCATACCTGAAAAAGACATATCCATATTTAATATTTGAGAACTTTCTTATGGAAAGATAAGACAGCATTTTAAATTGTGTATTAGGATAAAAAAAATATATCGTTATTGATGTTATTTCTTGCATAAGAACATATCATCCCAAGATAAATCTTTTAAAAGATTAACGATTATTTATTCAATTCATTTGAAAAATTCTGAAAAATGGAATTTCAGGTCAAACAGATAAAACTGAAAATCGATCATTTCTGTCAAAATATGTAATGAAGATTAGGTATGTGAGTTGAAAGAAGAATTCGTCATATTATATTTGAAAACTTTAAATTTCCTTTAGTTTTACTTAGGATTTAACAAACAGTTGAAAATTCTTGGATTTATATATGACAAGTTATTGAGGAAATTTTTATTTTAAATTAGAGAAAAATGAATGGTGTTCGTATATTTGAAGTTTTTGACGAGACTTTAAATAAAGTACACAATTTTTAAATAAATATAATGATACATATAGTATATTAGTTTTTCTTTATAATAAAGTATTTTTATAAAATTATATCTTGCCAAATAATAAGCAATGTAAAAGTTCAAGTTGTAGGAGTAAATCGCACAAGTTGAACAGAGGTTTGGCTTCCTCCCAAGGGCAAACA
Organism: Oryzaephilus surinamensis; assembly: GCA_004796505.1. Classification (NCBI taxonomy): domain Eukaryota; kingdom Metazoa; phylum Arthropoda; class Insecta; order Coleoptera; family Silvanidae; genus Oryzaephilus; species Oryzaephilus surinamensis. The sequence goes on from SSSI01002116.1 coordinate 8,436, forward strand.
ACTCAAGATTGAATATGAAAATTTAATCAGGTAATTTCATAGGGGATGATGCTTCAATGCCCAGCTGAGAAATTGTGTTCGTTGCTCCTTTACTTACTTACTTCTATCCTTATAGTAAAACATCTTAGTTAGATTTTAAATATAATTATGAACAAATTAGCTTTTCACTGAGTTTATTTTAGTCTTTTGATTGGCCAATTTTATATCAAGCGTGTACACCATTTTAATTTCAAACAAATTGTATTTTCATCTTTTAATATCACCATATATTTTATATATGAACATTTTTTATACGTAGATTAATTTTTATTCTATGAAAACAAAGTTAATGAAAGCGCCTTTATTATTGTTTTTATTATTATTATTACTTCCACTTTATGATTCTAATTACTAAAAAAATCTCCTATAAACCACCAAACGAGAAAATTAGTGTAAACTTTTTAATAACACCCTTAACTGGAACATATTTTACATCAAAAATACAAATAAAATGTTCATAAAAAGAAGGAGAATTTTAATGAATATTAAACATTAATTTTTAGTAGAACCAAGCAAAACTTTTGATTTACCATAATTACTAGGAAGGAAACTACTTTCAGGCAAGGATAAGAGTCAAAAATTATTCAAAAAATTACCACATACGCAAAAGTGTTTTAGCAATCTTTCGCACCATATAACGAACTAGGTATATATACATATAATATAAAGAGAAATGGAGCAGAAATAATAAAGAAAGTAATATAAATTCCTTTTTAATAATAAACCAACTGGTCGTATAAAAGAAACGGTATTATAGGGGCGCGTTGAGGTTACATAAAAAATAATTACTTCTGACGTTAAGTGTGTTTGTGTGGATTACAAATATAATGGAAGCTTTTCTTGTCTTACCTATGGACTTCACAAATCTTTTTCAACGAAATCTTATTAATGCAGAGCTAACTTGTACATTTATATCAGTTTATTAGTGTATACGACGCTAACTTTTTAAACTAATTTTTATTTGTAACATTGATTCGTTTATTACCTGCAGTCCTCGTTAAGAACTGTTTTAAAATTACCATTTCATAACTTTCTGAATCAGAATAATAATAATAACCATTATAAGTACGACTAGTTAACTTACAAGCTAATGTATATACCTATCTTAGAAATGACGACAAGTTACTTAGATTTTATTATAATGAAATTATACCACTTTGCAACATATAACAATCCTTGATGGTCTTGTATTCATTATTCCAAGCTTGTAATAGCGAAATATTATTAACTCGCTTATCATCTTGTTTTGTTTTAATTTTAAACAAGTGTGGATTTTTATTAACAAGACCCTTTTAAAATCTTGACAAAATTGGATTATACTCTTTCTATATTTTTCTCTTTTTATTTAGGGTATCATTTATAAAAAATGTAATTTAATAGAGCGTGTTTCCAGCGTTACCTTGTTACGGGAAAGCAGTTTCCCAAGTCGCAAACTTTAGTTTACCTCAGGCGTCGGATCCTGCGAAATCTCTGGAGAACCTTGAAAAATAAATCACGTCTTTTCTAATCATATATGAATGACTTCCATTTCACTTCCAAAAATATAATCTAATAAATTTACTAGCAGGCAAGTAAATACCTGTTCTGCAATTGTTGACTTTGTTTAATTGTGTTATATGTTGGTTAAATTTTACGTAAAATATTTATCTGTTGTAATGAAGTTGTTTGCTTATGACCATATAACATACTCATATGTATATGACAAACACAGTCGCTGAAACAGCGAGAAGAATTTATGTTAGCAGAGTTTTCTTTTTTGGAAAAGTGTGTATACAGTTTTTAAAATAAATAGAAGCCAATATATAGAGTATAATAGACCGCCTTGCCGCAGGTGTTTTTGTCGAATTTCACCTTTGACTCAAACTCCAAGTGCCTTTTATTACATCCTGCTCGAATCCGACATTTAATTTTCTTTAGGTCCCCCGTGGTTTTCCTAAATGGAAATAAAACCACCATTGCACTAATCTCCGCCTCAAATATTTTATTCCACTATTGGTTGAGATGGTTTCTTACGTTCATATAATACAAAAACCTAAAATAATTCATTTTTTTTCGTATGTAGGATTTTATTCAACTTTAAATTTGAATGGCAAACTGCAACAATTTAAATGTTCGCAATAAAATGACAGTTTTTAACTACATTTTGAATAAATTTAAAATATTATGTTTTACAAACCACCTGGATACGAGTAATTTAGGGAACGTTAGCATAATTAATAGTAGTTTGTTATATTTCGCGGTTAAGCACTTAAAATACACTAATGGTAAATGATAAAGGAAATTGGGTAGTAAAGAAGAATAATGGCACGAATTTAAATATAATTCGATGTATTACATTCAATTTTAGTGCTACTTGTAGGTAATTTATTTAATATATAACCAATAGAGAACGACTTCATTTATTAGATTTCCCATATACAGTTGCATATATCTTCCCACAAATACACCCTATTTTTTGTTTTTATTAGTTGTGATATGATATACGAATACATTATATGCATGAGTTTTATATTAGCTTCAAATAGTTTGTACACCCACATATTAATGGTTTTAGAAGAAATGGAGCCCAAATAAATTTCTGCTTTTTTTCTCAAAATCTAAGTATTTTTTAACATGTTTTTGTACTCTCTTTGAAATGAATGTCAAACATGTATTGAATCACGTTGGGCTATTGATGGTCGCGTCGTTTTCTCTGTAATGTTGCTTAGACCTTTTTCTTTTACAAGTCTTTTGGGACACATATAAAGAAGGGATAAAAGTGTAAGTACGTTATTGGTAATAATATGTATGTACATACGTATATAGTGTTAGAAGTAAAAAAACTCTCAGAGGAAAATTTTAACGCATTATTTATTATCATATATAAAAATATATACACATTTCGGAATAATATCATTCGAAAACTTGTGCTACGGACTTGCATTAAGCTACAATAAAAACCCCTTAATAGATATTTCAATATTTATAAAAAGAAAAATATTTTTTGCTTTATTCTAGTCTAATATAGCACTAGTATTTGTATAACCAAAACGGGATAAAAAATTCAATTTTTTTGTGGTATAATGTTGCAAAAATAATTGTGTAATCTATATTCTAAGTAACATGCTGATATGGTAATAATATCAAAATGATATTAGAGGTGGACGTGAGATGACTACAAGCTTCTGTTGATGAGTAATCTTTCTTTGGTGAACCTACTTAGGTATTACATGTACGAGTATTGCTGCACAGGAAAGAAATTCACGAATTCCATACTTTTAAAAATACAAATTTAATTTATTAATAATTTTTCCAAAGAATTTTAATATTAATATTATCAGACGTATAGTCTAACACTAAACTAATCTAATTCTTAAATGGAGCTTGAATATTTGCTTGAAAGCTTTATTACAAGTTGTGTACGTAGATCTGCTTATCTATTCTCAACACAAAAGTTACTTGGTGAATATAAATCAACGTCATTGTATACGCCTACAGATCATCAAGAAACTGCCAGTAACTGCAAGAAGAGGAGACCGTCGTATGAATTGAGACTTTAATAAAAGTTGCACAGATGAGTCCTGTTTCTAGCCATTAAAAAAATATTAATTATGTATTTTATTTGAAACTTTGATTCCAATATTCTACGTATACACATTTTTTTTCAAAAATAAGTCCTCATTGGTTTTTCTGTACCTATTAAGTTTGATTAGTGTTCTACAAAGAATAATTTCATCATAGAATTCATCAAATTTCAAAATATTACAGTTACAGTTACAGTCTTCAGTTACTTGTACGACTACGCAGACTACTTGAATCGCAGATATGATTATTTTAAAAATTATAGACTAGTTGCAGACATAACTACACAATATATATATGTATACTTGTATATATGTATAAGCCGTATACTATATCTCATTAAATTTGTTTTGAAATAATAAGCAAAATCATGATGAAAAGACATTTTTCATCATTACAAACCTGTAATAGGTACATTAGTCTTCATTTTTATGTAGTTATCAGGTTAGACCTAGAGTTATATCAAAATATTGTTAGTATTGCACAAAGAGAAGAAATCTATACAACAAAGAAAGAATAATAAAGTGAAGAAAACCCGTGCAGGTACATTATTAAAAATAACTCATCTATATAAAACAAATTAGAATTGGAGTACAATACTCGGGCTAATAGTTTGGGGCCATGGATAGAATCCATAAAGCTAAAAACAAACCGCGGACCCAACGAATTGCACTAAAGCAACGCTTAACTGTTCTTTATTACAAGGGAAGAAAATACGAAAACCCGTATGCCTCGAGTTGGCGAATTACATTAGCACCCCGCTGTTGTATTTATATCTGACGTAACCTTACATTTCACTACTTAATGTATCCTCTCCCTCTAATTTTGCTACACCCAAAACCCAATAATAGTAAATGTTTAACGACACCCATTTTCCGTTCGCATTTCACGTTTACAGTTCAGTTGCTCACTTAATACAGCAATTAAGCGAAAAGATCAGAACGAATTTATTACATACCTATATTACGAAAATCAGTGTTATTCCGCAACACTTATATATATATTTGTCTAACAACGAAGCTATTATTGTCAATTTGAATCTGGAAATTGAATAACCGTAGCGTAAACATGTGTTTAATTGTTATTATAGTAATTTAGAAGCTAGGAAATCCTTTCCTCAGAAATGCAATTTAGCACAAATTGGTTTTCAAAAAATGTTAGCAAAATTTATGTTAATCAGATCGACATTAGGAAAAAATAAGGATGTTCCAAGCTTTCATATACGTGATAGATATATATTTTAATCATTTTCTAAAATTGGATCGAAATAATCCTCTTCAATCAGTTGATTGTATAGACATTCGTTTGAAAAAGCTTTCTTCTAATAAGTTGAATTCGAATCAAAATTCCACCTACAAACAGGAAACATTTCTCAAAGACACTTTTAATTAACTACAAAAGGGTCAGGTAGTCTTCGTGGGGTATCTACTATCAATCAGAGAAGCAGAAGCAACTCGATATGTCTAAACTGAATGTTATGCTGAATAGACAAGCCCTTTTCAGCTCTTTGACCCCATACTATACAGCCAAATGCTTCGTCGCGTTTGGTCAAGTGTCGTCATGGATACCCCTTCCCATTCTGAACATATTTGGCCGTCGATCCTGTTGCTTGGTGCTTGCACCCTGGCACATGCTTGTTGCATTTTAAACTTTTCCCATACAATACAATTCGAACTTTCGGGGAGAAAAGTTTATGAAAATAATCATTTATAAACAATTATTCACATTCAAGTTGTATTTCACAAAGTGCAAAATATGGAAATGTGTTTAATTTGTAAAATGGTTTTTCATTTAAAGAAAAACTTTGTACTTTTTAATTGAATTATAATTAGCTTACTTCACCTGGTCATATTCAATAAAACTGCTACAAATAAAGGGTAATATCTGCTTGTGGAGTTCAAAGAAAATCTCTTGTCATAATCATTCGAAAATATAATTCATCAACATTGAGCTTATATTTTTGGGCAAAAAGCTTAAAGCCTATGACTTAATTTAGAGTAAAAGTCCAATTAAAACAATTATTATTTTACCTCTGTAAAACAAAGTTAGTCTGTAAATGTAAAAGGTATTTGGTGTAAGTGGATGTAAACACAATTAATTCATAATGGAGTACGGCGCCGCTTCGTGTTGGGTTATGTTTGTGTTGGTTGTAATATATAGAAGGAACGGGGAGGCAACGACGCCACTTTGATTGATAGGCGCTCCCCTGTAATAAAACCAATCAACCCCCGTACACCCCACATCTGTATTTAATCACTCAGTGGTCTTAATGCGACTTTAAGTTTCCGTACACAACCAATTTCGATATCTCTCTTTAATTATCAATATATGAAGTTTTATTTAATCATTACCGCGCTTCAAATAATTTGCTCAAATCACAGATTCATTGACTTTTATATACTCGCTATTACAGATTCTTACACCCAGTACTTTTTTCAAACAAAAAAAGATCTTCAAAAAATTTGCTTCCACAGACGTTTATTTATTGCTGTCAGTCAGTGAACAACAAGTTCACACACTTGAGCATTTTAAAATAGGAAAATTGTTTGGGCCAATATAATATGAACTCGATTCACACACAACAACCATAAGGAAATGTTTACATTTTTTATCCAGCATTTACAAATACATTTTGTATGTGTGGGGATTTTTCGTTAGGTTTTGTGGGGCGTGATCAATTCACCCGCTAGTTATATTTCTACGATGACAGGCAACTAGGGTTGAAATAAATTTGAGAGAGTGAATGTACTAGCCCGAATAGGACAACACGTTGAGTGGCGCTGTGATGGATAGGATTTCAGAGTCGACACCCGTCTGTGGTATAAAGTCCACGTGCCTCCCGTGTCACGTTCACGATTTGTGTTAAGGAAACCACTGGTCTGATCGAACGACTCCCTAGAGAACACGTTGTTGGATGTTATTACAGTTGTTTTGTTTCCCGAGTATAGCTACACCCTTTCGTCTTGATTCATATAGACTTATCGTTTCTCCAGTTTCTTTTAACATGAGAGAAAAGGTATTATGGGGAATCTTAATAAGTGTAGCGTAAACCAAAAAATGTTTGAAAATTGTACTGGTATCATGGAACAACTTAATTTAGGAGGATGGTACTGTTTCCGTAATAAATTCTATTTGTTTCACTTAAATCGATATATAGTACAGTTTAAACTTTAATTTTGCTTTTACTTACGAGTACACAGATATTCTTACTGTCCCAAAAGCTTTTACCTTAGTTTCCAGTACTTTCAATGTTTTTTTTTTTTCAAGCAAAATCGATACAGGAATTTTCATTCGTAATGACTTTTACGGTAAACTAAGAGTATTATCAAACTATTTTAAAGTGTAAAATATTAAGTAATAAGTTATTAGGTCCTATCACTAAAGTTTTATTAAAATTCCACGTAATAATGAAACTGAAAACAGCTTATTAATAGTTTCAACTTATAATTCCTGCAAGGAGTTTAAATTTATTTATACACAAACAATTATTGAATATTGCATTAAATTTTTTCAGTTTGCGTAAAATTTCTTTTATAATTTTTTCGACAGATGTAAGTCTAAGTTGGTACATAATAAAATGGAAAGATAAGGACACATAGTTGGATTCTGATGAACATATTGATTTGTTTGTAATCTTTTGCTTCTAAATAGCAAAAGAATCACATGTACAATGATCAGACAGGCAGTGAAGATTTCTTATATATTTTATTCCGGTTCGGTACATTTTCCAATTACTAAAGTGTTCCCTTTAGGCATAACCTATAGCCTTACGTCCATCTGTTTCCTATCTAAAGAGGCAAGTATGTGTGTGACGTATTAGATAAAACGAAAATATGTATATAAATATGTAATATACCATTTTGTTATATTTCTGTAGAATTAATCATAACTATTAATTCAATATGTCTTGTTTAATAGACGAAATTAATACCTATTTGTCGGAGAATACGTAACAAACACTATACAAGTGTTAATTAGTATGGATATTTGGCTATCATAAGCTCAAATGATCATGGTATAGTGAGATTTAGTTTAGAATCTCTCATTTGGCATGATGCCTAATTAGTGGACGAGTTGTGCCTACCAGATAATGTATTCACGGTGTGACAATTACGACGGTACGTACAGCATTAGCTGAGAGTGACGGTTCGTGTAAAATCATTTGAATCGAAATGTGCATGCACACATACACATTTATTCTCTTGTACAGTCCACATTATACATGTGGAATCAATTAGAATCGTAAAATGGCTGTCCATAATTGACATGCACACCATGTCGTCCAAATATTACAATATGTAAATGCTTGAATACCTATAGCAAGTAGTGAATACGTGTGTGACAATGTCCATCGTTGTCTGCCACTGCCTCTCCGAAACTCTCCAATGGACCCTGCAATTTGACTCAGTTGTTGTGTTTAATGACGCCACTTGTTGCTAAATTCCCTTGTCCTTTATTACCTTGCTGGATATAAAATTATTGGCGACACAGGGTTTCAACTGTAGAATTGGTATTATGAATGCATCTCATTTCATTCGCATTGAATTCTCACATATACAGAAAATGTAAAATTAAATTGGAATTCATGATTTTCAAGCACTTTTTTGCATTCAAACTTTTTACGGAATAATATACGACTCGAGGCACATCACTTTATAGAAAATTGGCCAAATTCAACATACGTGTCAAGAAGTGTTAATTTGTAGCACATAAATTTTTGTATTTAATTTGTTTCCTTTTTTTGTCGATCTTCTTTACATCAAATTATCTTTGATGATTTTTGAAAATTCGAAGCTAGACTAATAGAGTTAAAAAAATTATGATTACTTGAATATTCCTGTTGCGCTTGGGCAAGAAGTGAAGCAAACACATGGCTATCAACTGGTCTTGTTGTAATTTCTTCTTCACTTGAACTGTAACCACGTTCTTGCCGCCATTCTAAGCTACGCTGTCGTCTCATTCCTGCCATTCCTTGACTCCTTCGTCGACTCCACGTTCCACCAGTATTGTTCATTACCAACCCATCTGGAACAAAATTTATACTTATCTTATAACTATATTCAAGCAATAAGTATGTGCAAATGTAGATTCTGCATTCTGCAGGTAGTAATTGAACAATTTGGTCTTAATATAAAACAGAATATACCTAAATGCGCAACATTCAAAACTAGATCTAAAATTATTTTTTAATTAAATTAGTCTTAGAATAGAAAAGTAAAAATATTGTTTCTGGAAATACCATACAACTATGAATTTAATTTATTAAAACTTTTACAAAGTGTTATTATACAAATAAAACCTTAAAAGTCAAGAGTCTGAATAATTATTTACTTAATAAATTAATAATATACTTAGCCAACAATCTTATTTTGATGCTTTCTCATATTTTCAAATATAAAAATACATATACGTATGTTATTTCCGCATTAAATCTAACGTAGAATTATGATTAATAAAGATTTTTTTGATTGTTCATATTTTAATTAAACTTATGCATTTTACAACACCCAAAGTACATAAATTAGTTGGTTTAATGTTTCCACACCGGTTTATATTCTCTGAAGTGGGTTGCGTGACTAAAAGCTAATCCGTGGTATTCGTTTAGAAGCAGATTGCTAGGAGATCGGCAATTATTGATCATTTCTGTCATTAAAGAGTTCCACGGGCTTGTTGAAAATCACTACAGCAAAGGGAAAACAAATATTGGACAACCCTTCAAATGCCATTGGTGGGTGTAATGGTCAACATAGAAAATAGTCAATGTTATAAAACATAAATCGAAACCCCAACTCAAAATTGCCTTACAGTCATTACTGCGATTTACCAATACCACAAAACCCATTGCATATTTGGAAATGGACAAATTGAGTAACGTGCTACTTCTGTCAATGTTGGTTTAGTTAACAATTCTTAACTATTAGAAAAAAAACCATTTAGTATTTAGGATTGGAATAAATGGTAAAACCAAAAAACAACAAGTTAAGGGAAGCTTTACCGTTGGTCTGAAATTGTGTCTAAAGGAAACAACAAATCTCCTTCTTTATGGAGAAATTTAGGTAGGATGATAGGAACATGAATTGAAAATATTATATACGAATTATGTATAAGGGTGGTTTGTTAGTATCACAAATTAATAATAAGATTGTAGTTTCAGCTAATAGATTAACTTGTATTTTTGAGTCTCGGTCTCTCGGTTTAGTCGGATTTTTTTTCGTTGTCTTACTCAATTCCCCAATTTATAGTACTCGTTAATCCGTTATGTAGATAATTTTGAGGTAAACTTAAATTGAATCACATTATAATATGATTCTTCTGTAATAATATTTAATTTACTCCTATAACAACGAAAGTTATTAATTTAAGTTACATACATATTATATTTATGAGTAAATGACGCAATACATGCATATGTATACAGTTAATATTTATTATTCTAAACATAAAACTGATACTGAAAGCGATATGAAAGTTCCTAACATTATATCTTCGTAAAAAGAAGTTTAACACACTATGTGACGTTGGTAAATATCTCATTTAATGTGGTTTAAACTAACAAATTACTTTGAATCTGAGCATCGAGTTGAACATGAAGTCTGTGCTTAGATATTTCCCTTTAACGCCCACCTCCTGCGGCATTTACGATGTGAACGTAAAATATTTTAAATAGCTATATTTATAAAGTGCCAACCAGAGTTTGAGAATAACATTATGCAGAATTGGAGAGAGAGAGTATTTCACCTTATAGCAGAAATTTAGAAGCATAAATATTTATATTGCTAAGGTTTTGTTGAAAATGTGAAACCAGGTTGTGTTGTTTTGTTTTCTCAAACTATCAACTGTGACGTGAACAATTTTGCATAAGATGTGTACTTTATATCTTGCCATTTATAATTGAAATTTTACTGAAAACACCCTACAGCATTTAAATATACAGAATTTATATAACCACTTAAAATATTTTCCAAAGAAAAAAAGAATAATGTGTAAATTACCTACTCTATTTAAACCTAAAAATCGCCAAGATAGCCGAAGGTATAGTACACAAATTTTCATTTAATTAGGCAATAATTGGCTTTGTTTTTCCATATTGTACCATCTCTAAATCAAGAATCTAATTAACGTAATTGCACGAATAAATCACGTTAAAATTCCGGCTTTTTCTGTCGTCATTGTAGTTCATTGGACCTTTTATGTAGCAAAAATATAAAATAAAATGTTGGAGTTTGGAGTTTTTATATACATATAAGTATCTTCGTCGGTGTCGTTAGATGTCTGTCTTTGACTCATTTATTAATTTTTACCTTAAAAAAATCGAGAAACCTTCAATTTGCCATACAGACTGTTAAAGACTGGTTAAAGTTCGTTTTAGTGGTATGTCGAAAATACCAAGATGAAAGTCTTACAAAGCGTTTGCGGATTGTTTGAAGGGAACGAGAGCAACGAAGGGAGGGAATTGCAGAGACGCTCTAGGTACAGCTCCAGAATGGAAACTTTGTTAGAAATTGAAATTCCGCAGCCTTTGAGAGTTGTTCTCACATGCATGCTACTATCGTAAGGAGTCTTCAAGATATGTAGAGAGACATAGAGAAGGAATTCATGAGCATCTGGACCGGGTTGACGAGAGCCAAACTGACAACGAACTTTATAACTAAACCACCAACCGTCTCAAAGACGCTTCCACAGATAAACAACATATTTAATAGTTTCTGGTAGTTTTGTTTAACGTATATACGCTTGGAATTGTACAAAATATTACGCCCTTTTAAATTTTGACTAGAGAAAGTTTTAATTATTTGCAAAAGTTAGGAACACTTTCTGTTTACGTATATTTAATTTCGATTTAATTTAATACGATTATATTAATACTGTTAAAACTTTTTATAAAGAAATTACGACACACGCTAGTTATAAGCAGATAAAAAAAATTGTTTTCAACAATATTACTGAAAAGAATTAAACTTGTTCTGCTTTCTGAATCTCCTTAAAGTACTCTTTTAATATATGATTCTATTTTATGCAGAGTATAATGCACCCCTGCATGTTTATGAGTCATAATTACAAAACATTTACCATAAATATTCTTGTGCTGTCACATATCTCTTTAGAAAATCTTTGTTATATTATTCATATAACATTTAATTTGTTAGCTGGTACCGAAATTTCAAGCAGTCATTTGTGATCTAAATGTATTATGAAGAGGTTGAAAAAGAGACAGTTTTTGTACAATAGTTATTGAGGAAAAGGAAGTGAGGGGAAATATGATAGAACTAATAAATATAATAGTTTTCCTTCACTTAAGTGTTTTAACTTATCTAATGCACTAATATTACATTTTCAAGTACTTAATTATATTTTTAATATATATACTCGTAGAAGTATATAGACTATTAGATAAAATTACATAAAATCTTTTCAACTTTGGTATGATAATTTTAAGTACACTTGTAACCCGGATTAACAAAGTATCAAATTTATTTAATTCAAAATATTATCGATATTGTTATGAATTTATTGCAAAAATATAAACCTCATTCCTCATATAAGTATGTATTATTTTTATATCCAACCAATATAATATTGTGTAATGGAAATAAAGATCGTTAAAAACAAAGCACATCCACTATTGGATAAAATGTCGTTTCTGCTTCAATTTATTATAAGTTTATGAGGTTATAATAAAGATCATGGAGTGACTTTTATATGTGCTATTAGATTTTTCATATAAATTTTTATGTTACACATATTGTTTAAAGAAATATAAAAATATATTAAATTATCAAATTATTCCACATAATATGTATTATAAACTTTATCTGTGTTACTATTTGTTATTTTATTTCTAAATACATTAATAAAATTAAACTTTTAAAAGTAATATAGATATACATATTTATATGTATATTATTTTAAGAGAAGTTTTTGAAAATTTATAAATTTAGTATTCGTTGTTGAATAAAAGAAGAAAAGTACGTATACGTATATATAACTTTAATGTACTTATGTGTAGGTATATGTAAACAGTTTTGATAATTACATTACAACTTATTAACAAATAAACTTTTTAAATTATAAATAACGAATAATTATATTCGCTCAACTTTTCATACGAGTAATTGTATGAGTTTTTGAGTATAAGCTTTTGTATTACAATTTTCTAAAATACACACATATTTTATTGTATATACGTACTTACATATTTATAAAAGAATATTGTTTATTGTATGTTTTTCATTCATTCTTAATTACCTAACAAATATGGAAAACAATTGTGAATGGAAAAACAATCATCATTAGTTTAGGATCTAAAACTTGGAACTTGAGTGTATCTAGGTATTGGACAAATACGAAACAAAAGAAAACAAAATTATATAGAATAAAAAAGCAAAATAATTTCTTTCTTTTTGATGCTTGTTACGTACTCCCTTTTATTTATAATAACAATGCAGGATTTACCAAATACAGCAATACAGCATATATTATTTGGCTTCGTCCTATTACAAAATAAATACCATTACAATATTATATTGAGCGAAACCAAAAGAATGCTCATAAAAATTAATTTTCTATCAAATTGCATTATGCAATAGAAACATTTTTATTAATAAAAAATAAATAACATACATAGAATAATTCGGAATGAATATAGAAACATGAATCTAGCATATTACGAAGCAAAAGTAGGAAAAATTTTATTCATTTCACTAAAAATGGTACGAGTCTTTCTGGTATACTTGGCGGCTTCAAGCGGTTGAACTCGAAAACACATTGTTAAGTTTATTGACGCCGAACGACGCCCTAATGTTGCTGCGTCGTTCAGTAGATGTCGCAATGTTTACTGGATAAATTTCTGTTTTCAATTTTATTTTAGAAAATTCGTATCAGTGATTTTAATTTTAATTTATGTATAGGTATATATATGTGTAGGTATATACGAATATTTTTCATCGCAACTAACAATATTCAATTTCATTTACAAATATGTATAAATTATAATCATTGAATTACTAATAAACAAAAAATATAGTTAATTTTATTCAATATTTTGTACACAATGCATAGAAATGGTAGGTACACCAGAATGTTTTAATTTTATTTAATAAATAATTTATTTATTGCAATAATGTAATTTAAATTATTTAATCAAAATATAAATTATCGACAATATAACATAAGTTACATAAGTGCTTGTAAAACCAAACATTGTTAAATCTGTGTCTCTAAATGATAATACTATAATATGAACTATAATTGAAGAGTGCCCATTTTAATATTAAATCACAATCATTGTATAAATTATATGTTATCATTTATAAACAATACATATCAAAATGAAAAATTTTTCCTATTAATATCAATTGGAAATGATTAAATGCAACGTTACAAATTATATACATTTAATTATTACAATTTCTATAGTAAATAACACAGAAAACGTAATCAAAGTTAAACACAAGAAAAATACGACAATGGATGGAAAATCTTTGATGTTTTGAGAAATACCACAATAACCTTATTTTAGCTTATACAATTTCAGAACTTTAAGTTTGATTAATGTGATAGTGGTACACGTTCTGATTTCAAATATTTACCTATACATGTACCTACATATCATGAATTTATTTGTGTATCTATAGGTCATTTGAAAGAAGATAAACTTTAAGGTTTTCTGGTTTCAGTCAGACTAACAAGCACTTGACAACACTTGATTGATAATTGGTGAAAATAATTAAAAATTGCCTTAAGAATTGTTCATTAACAAAAAATCTTTAAATACGCTATTGCTAATACATTATAACAAGTAAGTCATTTAATAAATTCAATTTTTAACATGGTCCTTCGAGCCGGATTCGTTATTTAATTACATGTTACAAATTTAATAGGAGTAATATATAATTATATAGCAACTATTTCCGAAAACTATAAATGAACATTACTCCAGAACCACAATCCTGAATTGAATTTTGCAACGGATTTTAGTTTTTAATATGACACCATAACGACTGTGTATTGACAAATATTAAATTTTTCCAAATGACACAAAAAACTTTTATGACTGTTTTTCTGGCAGTTAATTTATATACGTATATTTAGATTAGTCTATTGTTTGGGGTTAGTTTTGTATCTACATTCGGTTCATTCGTCCAGTGTACGTACATATTGCCTGATGGTGTTAAAGAACTTTGGTGCGAATTTAATACAACATACAACAAACACTTACTGCAACTTCCTACATAAGAGATAATAGAATTAATTTGGGCAAACAACATTTCAGAATGACGAGAACAGCTATTACGGAAAGCATAACTCTTCTCAACTTCTGCAATAAACAGATGAACGGATGAACACCTTTGGGCTCCTATAATAAATAACTTTCACTTGTAATGAATCTCATTATCAATTTTGCATTAATGTGTCAAGACGAACATTTTTAAGTTAAAATTACGGCGATTCTGCTTATAGTACGAGTATACACTACACTAATAATTTTAAATATAATTAAATAACTGAAAAAAAATTCTCATGTACCTACATATACGAGTCCGTTTATAAAATAGTTTGAAGTGAATTTAGTTGAAATGTTTTTTGGTCCATATTAAATAACAACCATTCATATATAAACATATTAGAGTGACAGTAACTATATTTAAAATTAAATTAACCGCTACTCACAATTACTAAATTGTGTGGAAGCAATCTGGAACTCAACATTGTTGAAGTGGGGAAAACTCTAGATGGAATCGAATTACAAAGATTTACCATCTTTTGCAAGACAACGGCAACTTTAAGATTTAATTAATGGATTGAATGGGGTGGTTGGTGGAGTGTACGATTGTCCTTGATGAGGACAGCAAACAGTTGCCCAAATCGTAATATACCCCCATTTTTAATTACACAATTTGTAATAAACTTCATCTTAATTATGGAAGAAACTATAAAATTTTCTTATATCACTCTGTTCAGCACTTAACATTTTTTAATAAGATTGTTTGAACGAAAATGTCTGTCGACAAAACGATTATAACTTTTCGAACAAAGATTAATTGTTATCATCAAGAATATACAAAACAGCAATATAAATATTATTTAGCAGAAGTAAAATCTCAGCATTAGTATAATCGTATTGTTCGAAATAATTTCTGTTAGAATTAATGGATCTACTATATATAAAGGGAATTATCTTTCGTTCTCGTACAAAAGTTTCGATTTCAATTTTAACAGTTATCTTACTAACACCTCTTCATATAAAAGTTTATATTGTTTTATATATACGTATATCTCATAATACGTGTGTTATATATAAAATTCTGTTTTATAAATTTAAAACGATCGATTCTATATAAGATATATGTTGTGCGTGGATATTTTCCAAAAAAATCGTATATATTTACTGCCTTTACAAGGAACATAATTAAGTAAGTTTTGCAATAAATCCTTAAGGAACTTGGTCTCAGATCCCTCCATACGACCTAATAACGTTTTGCACGACCGTCCTGTTCCTATGACTGCTCAACTTACTAGTTCACGGATGAGTTATGCATAATGTATCGTCTACTTTTTGTTTTAAGTCGTAAACGTGACGAACTCACGAGGAAAATTTTAATAATGTAAATTTACTTAAACCAACTTGACTATCGTCTCAACGAAAATATATGAACTGCATTTCTGTTCATATGAGTAGTATAAGCGTATGTATGAACATATAACATACCAACATACTGTACGTACACCACAGACAGGCATACTCGTATAACATGCATTATAGGCAAATAAAATATTTTATACATCTTCCTTTCCATTTAGACCAACGTAGACAAAGTGGTTAAATCATATTATAGAATTTTATGTTTTATCAGTATAATATTCTTCAGATGTATTTATCACAGGGAAGTATTTTCACATCTGAAATTTTAATATTTATTGCAACATTTAGGTAAAAAGGTAACAGTGACCAATATCCATTGAATTTTTTTATTTCGTTAATTATTTTGAACAAATTTTAGCTTATAATAAAAGTTGTTTTTTTATACAGCGTATCGACCTACAAACTTTTCAAAAAAGTATTTAGTAAAATGTTATATGAGAGAAATGAAATTTCCCCACGTTGGAATACATTAAGTTTGTTTCCTGTTCGCCAATACAAATTGCTTATATTTCCGGAAGCTATCAATCAACAAACGTTTTGTTGTAATCCAGCAATATTTTTATCGTAACTGTGTATGTAGTGCAAGTTGTATGTTTTTTATCTGTTCCAGAAAGGACGTATATGATTCTAATAAATTCAGTGAACATTAGTTATATGTTGTTCTGAAAAAGTGCACACCGCATTTTCATTTTGCTTTTTTTTAATGCTGATAATATTTTTGAAAAGCACTTATTCGAAGTACGTCGACTCATGCAAATTACAAATTTAGCTTATAAAAGAAATAGTAAACTGATCCTAACTAAAAGTAAAAATTCATTCAATTACTTTAAAAGGATTCATGACAAACTAAAATAAGAGAATTGAGAAAATATAAAACATAAACAGGAGCCGCATTACCTTAATAGTAAATTTTACATTAAATTACAAATTACATCTGCTATTACACCCAAGAAATATCTGAAATTAACTGAAACTAATTATTTAATTAGAAATTTAGGTATAGTGTAGTTTTTCAATAATAATTACTTCAGCAAATATAAAGAGCAAAACATCTTAATGAACATCCCTTTAGGCAATAAGTTATTGATTGGTTCTGTTTAAATACATTTTATCTAAGTTTACTGATTATATACCAATAGCATATAACTTTATTGAACAAAGAAATTACGTTTAATTTGATACCGATGGTAAGTATCTTATTCCAATCATAAATGTTTATTTGACTGCAACACTGTTATTAGTATGAATATCTAACTATACACAAATATGACCAATAATAACCATTACAGCACGTTTTAATATGAGTTCATGTTATTTTCCGAGATGGTAATTAATGAAATAAAGAATATGTTAAACGTAACTTAAAATAGAAATAAATTTTAGTGTTCAGAACCTTAGCAATGAGCTGGTTAATTTATAATATGAGATATTGCATTAAATAAACACAAATAGTGCATATTATACGTATATAAGCATATTACATATACGCTTATTAAACAAAATCTGTTTCTCGAAAATGTTATTTGTAATATTATTTGCTACCATTAGTTGATCTACTAGCAAGATTAATTAATATATACATAATATGTTATTTATAGTACAACTTGAATCAATTTGTTTATTAATGAACAAATATACATAAAAGCCGATAAAAGTTAATTAATGTATTTATCGTTTTATTATAATTATTTGCAAAATTAATATACATATAGAATATATGACAATGCATGACTTTTTAAATAATTAAAAAACTTCCTTATGACCTAATTTTTATTTGTAATTAAAAAGCGGCCTAATTTTTGACACAGTTTCAAAAAGTTTTTAAGTTTAAATGCCTTTAAAAATATTTTAATTCCATAATATAAATGGACAATTTTATAAAAAAAACTGGTAATCCTATGGCAATTCCTTAGCAAAATTCTTGTTTACATTATAAGCAGATTCCAATGGAAATTCCAACAAAAACTAAATTATTTTCTCTTTTACAACAACACGTATAGATCGCTTTATCACAATGATTCAGGCATGACTTACATATATTATCATTTCGTTCAGCTTCCATTTTCTTTGCTAGCAATATGCGATGGTATTTTGCTAGTGGCAAGCGCATAACTATACCAAATACTGGCAAAAATGGTTAGAAGATATCTGACTACACACCAAAAGCTTTGTGACATGGATGGCATTTGGTATAGGATCTGCATGGTGCATGTTGTTGTCATTTTCAACTTTGTTGCAAATAAAGTTTCCTAAAAAATAGTCAATATTCTCCATTTTTCCTTACTGCTATTCTTTAGCGCCAGGAAAAAACTATATATAATCACAATAAAGAAAATTGGCACAATAAATTATTTCCTATATAATTCAACAAATTTCTGCTATTACTATTTTTGGCAAGCCAACATATTATATATATTTTTTAGACAAAACACATGTTGCTACAAAATGTTTATTGATTAAACCATAAAAATCACTATTTGTGTCAGAATTTTCGTTTGTTTCCATATTTTTTTCCAACTGGTTTGCATTATTAAAACAACTGTTTTGTTTCGGATATATTTAAGAACCGCAAAATATTTTGTCAAAAAAACTTATGAATTATATTCGTATTTGTATATATTTTACAGTTTACAACGTCGTATTTCAGTTAGTGCCGCAATAACAGGACTTTGTACCACAAGGAACGCATATAAGTTTTGTTTTGATATAAAAAATATACGTATATTGTGGGACACACAATAGGGTGCCCATCAAATTTATATAAGGTTGCTTACCGTTACTTATTACAAATTACTTTTTTGTGTTATTCTACAATATTTTTTAAGAAGGCATCACCGTGATGCAATAAAAAGGGAAAATTTAGGGTCAACGTCTATGCTTTCCTAGAATAGTTTAATCCATACGATCATACGAGTATATGATAGACACAAAGCTTTGTAATGAATTGAAGCAAAATGCTATAAATCGGCGTTTTTTGTTGTATTGCTTGAATGAAAGTTGCAAAAAAATGCATTTAGCGTAAATCAACATAAGGTCAATGATATGCTGCAAATGACATATGCTTAACGCCCACACTTACGAAGATAAATTAAACTTCTACATATGTTAGATCGACTATAACACTTTTTTATACATAATAAAGTATTGTGTCAACTTAACAGAGTACGTACCATTAAAAGGATTTCTGTTTCTCAGAAAACTTACTTTTTAGAAAACCGTATCAACTGTAAATATTAAAATTTTGTCTTTTTAAAGCAAGTTTCCAATAACAAAGTTTTGGGAAAAGCATTGTGTTCTTTAAGATAACTGTTTATATCTAGATTTAAAGAAGCTTTATAATATTGATCATGATTATTCTGTGTTAACATAAAAGATTTCTATCATAACAACTTATAGATATAGTTAATGTTTAATCCAAGATCAATTTTCTATTGAAATTACCATTGAAAAAGATTTTAAGTGCTTATCAATTTACAGTCGATACTAATCTATATTTTATTACAAGTATTATTATGTATGCATGTACATAATATGTATATAAAATATATACATAAGTTCGTCCTTTAAATTAAATTCGATATTTTCCATTAAGAATATTTAAACTTATAAACATAAACAAATTTGAATTCACATAAAATGCTAACTGGAAAACATTACGGAGAAGTTGTGAAAATTCAAAAATCATAAACATATGGTTCAAAATCTACAAACAAGGGATTTAAATATACATGTATATAGGAATCCTAAATATCAGTCTAATACTTTATGGCTTTCCAAATTGTTTTCTCCAAATAAGATTATAATGAATTCGTTACTTTCTTTGTTACTTTTCGATCGTGTTTCTCTTTAAATAACTGGGTTGTATTTTATATGTTTTCTCATTAAACAAAAATATATCTAATATAGTATTCGATTCAGATAGGGAAGAAAAATCGTCCATCTTGAATTATGACGTTTTTTAAAATAATCCAATAATTGTGTACATTTGCCACCTTCTAACCTTACTTTCGACCAATCAAATTTAAAAAATTAAATCACATGGAAGCTGACCAATCACACTTTTTTCTTCCCTAAATAAATACACCTTAAGTGTTATTTAAAATATTTATGGGTTATGACCTAATTGTATTACTTGTCAAACATGGCATATACGAGTACATAATATGAATATGCATCTAATTATAATATTATACTACTCCTATTAAATAACTTTCGAAAGCAATACCTACTATACATAGTATATTTATTTATATGTTTCTATTACAAGAATTGATTATAATCTGTTATTTATAGGTCATTATCAAAGAAATATTTTGGTCACGAAACAACAGTATTAAATTAAACTACATATAGTGTTATCTTAAATAATGGTTCAGTTAGTAGAAAACATATCGACTTCTAAAATAGCTTTCATTGTACTAATTTAGCACAGATGATACAAATATAATGAAATTAATTAATTAATCGTTTACTTTACAATTTGTCAAAACTTTTGTTAGACAACTTTTATTTGAATTCAAATACATAAGTATGTAGACATTTTCTTTAATGAAAAAGTTTCTTTTTGATCATTGATGTTTTTATTTTGCTTTGTAGTTTGTAGTATATTTTCTATAAATTGATAAGTACACGAAATATATGTGTGTATTGTACATCCGGAAATAGAAAATAAACGTCTGTACCTATTCCTCGAAATCTGAATAGCAAACATCATTGTATTGTGATCATTCTTTTCACTCAGATTTTCTGCAACCTTTGAATTTATAAAATACATATTTGATTTTACATCTATATTTGTATAGAATTAGTTTCTGAAAGGTCAATGAGCGGATTATAAAAATTTTGTATGATTCCAAAACAAATTAACACTCTCATTGTTATTGTTGAGTTTGAAAAACAAGCTTTCATTATTTTCAATTCTACAAATATTATACTATACTGCCTTAAGCATTACTTACGTATTATAGTATTCTTTCAATCACTGTTGCTGTCAAGTTCACGTGCCCCTGACGTAAGACTGATGTCTTTGATCACGTGTATAGCGGAGATGAGACTTGAAACAAAGGAGATCGGATACGGAAGTGCTCCGGATAAAGGATAACCATTCCACTGATTGCATAAAAATTACATCAGATCCAAAAAATGGGTGATAAGGGTGGTAATGAATTATTAGGGCTCTTAGAATATTATACTCTGCGAAAAAAATTAATACTGAAATGCAATTGAATGTGTAGCCGGTTATTTTCGGACAATTTATTTATATAATGTACGAATATGTGGTGAGAACGTTATATATTCGTAAATATGTAAAATGGTGCTACTTTTTATCAGTAGTCCGCAGTTTCCAACATTCTTGTTAACGCTAAAATTGTGGGGAACATTAATCAAGTTACTAACTACGAGGGCATATTGTATACATTGTGGACAACAATGTCTTTTAGATGGGGGGCTTCAGACCATTTAACGAAATTGATTCGGGTGGTCACTACGTGATAATATTGTAGCAACTTTCGTATTATATTCTGTTTTGGCCCCAACAAATTTTTTTGTTATTGTTTTTTTCGTGAATTTTTTCTTAGTTTGATCACTGACAACAGAAAGGCTATATATTTGTACATATTTTAAAAGCAAACAAACTTTTTCTATAGTAAATGTGTCGATAATGAAATAAATGCCATCAAAAACTTGAAAAGTTTCGTAACAAAATTTTGTAAATTATGAAAGGATACTTAAAATATGAATGAATTTTATTTTCTATAATTTAATAGAACGGAGTAAATTAGTTAGAAAGCACTCAATCTACATAGATGTCAACTCAAATGACAAGTTTCGTATGATTGATTGAGTCTATAAATTGATCCCTAAAACATCCTTTCATGTTTATACAAACATAACAAAGTATGTATAATACATAAGCATCTGTGCTTTACAAGTATATTATAGGCTTCTATTTATTTATACAATGACTATGCTTAATATAAACTTATTGAAAATATACAACAATAGATGCGAAAATTGGAAAGTTCTTTAAATTTTCTGTATACCTAAATCTACAGTAAATTCTATTTTGCTTTCGAATTTTGTTTTGCATTAATCCTTTCAACAATCACTAATTTATACTAAATATTTCACAACAAATCAATAGAGCTTTTACTAGTGATTTAAATGGTTGGTCATAGCTGGGCGTTCAATCAATTAATTTTGTGAGATATGCTATATTTACGTGCCATATTACAAAAATCAAATATCAATCTATAGGCCTTACAAAAACAATTACAATTTTCTGCAAATAGCATGGATATGCATTATTTTACAATTAACATTTCGAACTTAAAAACAGATTATTCAATTATTATTGAATGATATTAAAATGTTCAGGCTTTTGACAAAAAATGGAACGAATTACTCGATGATAACAAAATTTTATTATTATATTTTAAATATGACTCTCTTTTTCCATGACTGGCTTCGTATGTTTCTAAAAAACAGCTCGAAGAACCAACGTTTTCGATATAATAAACTGTTTTGGTTAAATTAATATTCTTTTTAATTTTTTTATTAATAATTTTATTACACCACAAATAAAAACAACTTCAAAACGTTACAAGATAATTAAACAGTGAAAAATCAATAGTAATATTTGTTCATGGTACTGTTGAACAAGTAAATTGTTTAAATTACCATGGTACCATTAATGGTTAGTATTATTTACAATGTGACATAATAATTCATGACGGAGTAGACCTCTATTAAAATAAATGGCGAATAGTGGTGTGGTATTACGTTTAGGGGGAGTAAAATAAGGTCTACACTTCTTCTTGTTCACAATAAGAGACTTTATGATGATCACATGCAATATTTTCTAGAAATTGATCACCATACGCGCGCCGCACACAGAAAAACCCTTTATATCCTGCCATGTCGCATATAGTCACATAGGATAAATTGTGTGTGTGTGTGTGTTTTTTTTCGACTCTTCTTCTAGTCCAACCACCGGGGTGGAGCGTCGTGGTTAAGGCATGCATTACAATAATACGAGACAAGTTTAGATATCTTTTATGGATATATCATCGTAACCATATCAAAATCACAAGCCATATACCCGAGTGGCACGTTAGAGGGGAACTATCTCCATTACGCGACAGACAGATACATAGTATTGCTCTCAACAACAGTGTTCTTCTTCGTGGAAAAACGACTGTAATAGTAACGGTGGTAAACTGATGGCATGATGGCAGTTATAACACCGGCAGTGTACCTCATGTATACATACACAATGGCACAATATCGGCACTAAAGCAAATCGTATTCACGCTCTACTTAACCCCTCGCATAACATCTAACGAGAGAACGAATCGAATTCCAACCCTCATCAGAAACACTTAAACACAAACACTTTTGCACAGAGTTGAAAATATTTTTTTCAGGAATTAGTTGTGTTTTAAGCAAATTTATGTAAATGGCTATACCTTATTTCTAAGATTTGGGAATTGGGTCGAAAAATCAAACCAATAAATACCTTCATTTTATGTAAAAGACTTTTTTTTTGTACAACGTTTTAAAAATCTATATTTCAGTATTAACAAATCTATATATTTAAAATTTTTATCACGGACCAGAACGTAATTTTCGTAGGAAAATTGTTAAATACGATCATTCAAAATTTATGCCACATATGGGATTTTTTCATTTTTTCCAATCGACCACACATTTCAAATATATTCTTTTTTTCAGTCTGGCCTTGGCAATTTAAGTTCAAATCCTACTAAAGACTAAGGATAAGAGCTATCTTATTCTGTGTGGCGGGGAAAGGGGTCGATTGTGGAAATCCTTTTTCGTTTTCTTAAAGATATATTTCATCTTATTTTTTTTGACAAAGAAAAAGACTAAATATATATAAAAGCATACAACGTTCATATTATAATTCATCAGCAATGGTGAATATTGAGATCACGTAACTTGATATGAGTCACGGACGGGATTTTGTAATATATTTTTAGATCTGTAGATTAATTATGTACATCATTTATTCTGAGACATTTCCATGTATCATTAATTAAAGTCTTGGAATATAATTTCCCAGAGTTGATACCTATTTTTAATCCACCACTATTTTATTTTAGGTATGTATTATATAAAAACTAATTAAAAAATTATTGAAATACACGAGAACATATTTGAATATACATATTTTACCTAGTAATTAAATATAGGGTGTATACATTGATAATATTAAATATGGAAAATATTTTTTTTACAGGTATCACGAAGATTTTCATAAAAAATATTTTCATGTTGTACTGTACAGAATATTTGATTTATGTCAATATTATTATACTCGTATTACACACAGGTATTGATGGTTTGGAAAATATTATGAATATTTGAAATACATTGAATTTTCATAAAAAGGAAACGAAATTATAATTAGCTCAAATACAATCTAACCGCAATAATAATTAAATTTTCATAACAGCGCATAAGAGAAATTGTGGTAGTATTTAGTTAGAATGTTGAAACAACAATCGATATAGAAACTAAACTGACTCCACCCCGCAATAACATTTCCAACTCAAAATCGACTTGATAGAAGACATAGAAGCTAAATACTAAAGAGGTTTTGCTAAACACGAATATATTTAATCCAACACCAAATATAAATATTTTTGTACTTTTTGTAAGAAAAATATACGCAATAAATACTAGTCCACGTACATTCTGTAGTATGTATTAACAACTTTCAAACCTGTTTCAAGCTAGTAGATACAAATCCAATTATAATGTTAAAAATATTTTTCCTCGAAGCTCGAAGCGCTATAAAATTTATAAAACTACTCGAACAAAACCACTGGATGTTTATTTAAAGCTCGCAAGTTTTTTTTTAACTATTATTTTTCACATTCGAAACATCTCTTTAATTAAGATTCTAAAATACAAACTGTAATAGATGTGAAGTAATTCTGTTTGTTGTTAAAAATTATAGCTTCTGACTAAAACCCTAAATCTGACTGCAACCAAACAGAACCCAAAGTGAAATTAGCATTCTTTATTGCTGGCTGTTTGCCGTTTTCAGTCAAAGACATAGTTTTGTTCCGGAGTGAAAGTTTTCCGTTGTTGCATCTGCGTTAAGCATATATATTCCAAACAAATCAAGTTAGTTGAAAAGTTTAGAGACTTTGCGGCGACAGTTGGTTCTAAAACCATCCATTTCAACCATTAGATGAATTTTAGTTGCTGATGTTGACATTTATTTAGATGTTTAACGTGAACAACAGTATTAACAAAACAAGAACTTTGTTTATTGTATGATATCAGTTTTACGTTAAATTAGACAAACGTTTAAGATTTGCTCAGAGATGATACAATTCTCACAAGTCTGATTTATAGGGGATTAAACAGGAACAAACAATATTAAATTTGTTTATTTTAAGCATAACACCAATTATTCAAAATTCATAAAGTGTTTGATGATAATTAAAGAAGTGGCATTTGGACAAATGTATTATTATTCGATTCTTGTAACCGGTTTTTGCGAGACAAGTACAAAATTTGTTCAAAATTAGGACTTTTACGTGTATACCCACTTATCATCCTTTTCATCATCCTCGCAGTACAACATGTAATTATAAGTTTATAAGAAACTGAGTTAGCGAACTTAAATTCAGAACTTATAAAGGACACAATTTAAGTTTAAACCTGAATTTAAGTAAACTTAGTTCAAGTAGTACTTGTTATAACAATATTTGATTACAATAATCAGGAAAACAACAGTTCAAAATACATTCTTGTGTATACAGTCTGTTGTTTCTACAAATTCGTTTTAAGGAAATGTATAAGAAGAAAAGTTGGAACAATTTAGCTCTATTAAAAAAATTCCGTCAACTAATATGAGTCGCTCTGAACATGCTCATTATTTGTTTATGGAAAACGAATTTATGTTTTGATAACAAAATACTGTATTGATCGAAAATCGTGTTATCAATATTATTTTCCACGCAGACATAGTAAAATTATGCCGTGTTAAAAAAATTGGTTTGTATACATTAATCATTTATCTTTTCTTTTATCATTATGCGAATAAGCCTTATAGGCTAGACACGAGAAATTTTTTGCTCTTCAATTGTACGCCATGAAAGTGAGCTGGTGTATCTTTATGATTATGTATAAGAATACCAGACTTTCTCTATTATTTCAGATTATGCCATTTTATATTTAATAAAAAAAAACCTACAGTGAGGGGACTTATTTTAATTTTATTAATATTTTTTAAAACAAAAATGAAACATTATGGATTTTCATAAAATGTGCGTAGCATCTGTGAAACTTAACCGCAGTATGAGCGAATGGTATTGATTTTACCGACAAACTGGCTGACACCGAACCTCTGCCACACTGACACATTAACATAGCATAGCTTATTTCCGCATTGTTCTAGCCAAGCAATGTGCCTTGAGGACATATTGGTATGACACTAACGACCGAAAGGGTTGATTCACACCATGACAATACAATCTTATAATGTCGAACCAATGTCGAATTGGCAATCAGATAAATCTGATATACGCGTACATTTAAGACCTCACCTACATCCACTAAATTTTCGTAACATATACTCTGAATCTAAATCAATATCATTCTCATTAGGTATTTTTATGGACGTTTAAGAATGTATGTGTATAAGAGTACATTAACAAAATTAAATATGTTATAGATACATATGTGTATTAAAATTATAATCTATAGCTTGTAAATAATGTAATGATATTTTTCTACTATAAATACTGTATGGTGTGGAGGATGGGAATCGAAACTTCTCTTCCAAAATCCCTCCACTGGGGTGAATTTCTACAACCGCGTGGCGACGCGGTAATGCAGACTTGCGAAATTTGAGAAAAAATACGTGGAGATTTGCACTTGCAAAATGTCGTTTATTAACGTGGTTAACAATAGTTTAAAATAAAACGAATTTACAAAGTAAATGTAGTTAAATTACAACAATTATTGAAAAATTCCGTGCAATGACGGGCAATATCAAAGGACAGTAGAACAGATTAAAATTTATATATGTTGAATTCAACGGACAAAAACGAACAGTTTCTAATTAGATTTTCATCGTATCAATTTTTCACAATTTTTAAAAATTGCGCACATGCGCCTTGTCATTTGAACATTTGATTATAAATTATAAAATTTTTATGAAAAAGGAACAATATACAATTTATAAGTTTATTGGGCTGACTACCTAACATACCGCCGCCCTTGAAAGTGTAGCTTTCAACACTAAAACACACTAATACAGGCCATAGCTACCATTACACTGGTAGAACACATATTTTTGTCACTGCACGTTTGATTTCACCTGTGCCTGTTCGGATGGATACCACACGAACCACATCGTCACCCCCTGGATGGACAGCAATTATTCTTCCCAGTTTCCACTTCATTGGAGGAAGATTTTCATCTTTTATAACAACTAACGACCCAACTTGCAGTAAAGATTGATAATTTTTATTCCATTTTTGTCGAATTTGCAACTGGCAAATATACTCTTTTGACCAGCGCTTCCAAAAGTGCTGTTTCATTTGTTGTATATGTTGATAGGATTTCAACCTATTTTGTGGCTGTTCCATGTAATTATGCTCAGGTATTTGGGTCATGGGTTTACCAATAAGAAAATGGGCCGGACTCAAGGGTTGTAAATCATTTGGGTCCGATGACAAAGGTGTTAACGGTCGCGAATTCAAGACCGCCTCAATTTGCACCAACAACGTATAAAATTCCTCAAAGGTTAATTTCGCATCCCCTATAACGCGATATAAATGTTGTTT